>VZQC01003102.1:1338323-1362387 GCA_009823505.1 Rhizomys pruinosus | reverse complement strand
TTTTTTTTTTTTGGTCTTTTCAAGACAGGGTCTCCCTGTAGCCCCAGCTGGCCTGGAACTTGCTCTGTAGACCAAGCTGGCCTGGAACTCGCTGTAGATCAGGCTGGCCTTGAACTCACAAAGATCCACGTGCCTCTGCCTGCCAAGTGCTAGGATTAAAGGCATGCACTACCATGCCCGGCTTCCATTTTCTTTTCTATCCTGATCTCTGTGTATTTACTAGTAGGTACAGGAAGATAAGAAGTGTGAAGTACTCATGGGAGGAAGTAGCAAGCAGAGACCGACCATTGGCAGGTGCCTGCTTACTCTGTGGAGATGCTCCATTGATTTAGGAGGATTTAGATTTTCAAGCTCTTATTTGAGCTGTAAAGTATCATTGAGAATAGTAACTTTATTTTTACTTTTAGTGTACATTTAACTTAGAAGTCCAAACTTCTGCCAACATTTTAGTAAGGAGGAATGGAGGATTTGTAAAAAGGAGGATTTTGAAGGAGCTTCCCTAGGGTGTGTCTGTTGGAATTAGGTTCGTTCAGTCAAGGACTCTTGGGAATATATCTGTGTTGAATTATGATATCCTAGCTTACTGAATCTTAAACCAGCTGCTCTACACATATATTTATATACACAAATAATAAACATACTCTGTGTGTATATGTATGTATGTGTGTGTTTTACTGGGGCTCAAATCTCAGCCTTCATGCATAGCAAGCCTTCTACTACTGAACTCCTACCCTGAGTTTCATGAAACCGACACACTAGAGGCACCTCCACCCCAATTTTTAATACAAAGTATACCAATATAATGAATGTAGGTTCTAATAAGCAAGCCTTTATCTTTGTTCACAGCAAAAACTGGGTCTAGTAAAATATGCTAGGATACACAGTTGTCTAGATGGGACTGAAGCTCTGTTTTAAAGCTTAGAGACAGTGGTTTTATTTTGTTTTGTTTTGAAATGCAGATTATCTAGGCCTTCAGGCTCCTAACAAGGTAATAATAGAGCTGTGCAACTGTGGGGCCCCACCCCTAGAGTAAACAGCGGTTCCTCAGTCCATTATGGCATTCCCTTCTAGGCAAGGAAAATTTGTACTTAGGTAAGAAAAGATGAAAATTAAAATTCAAATTATAGCCAGTATAGAAACAAAGAATCTGTGTGTGTGGGCATGTGTGTGTAAGTACAGTAGTGTGTGTTTTTTTAAGAGGGTATGAGCTGCTTTTATACAAGTTTTGTGCTTTTTTTGATAGCTATAGAGAAATCATCTAATTATTTGAACGTACTATGCAACATTTGCAATATATATTTCAGAAGTCATTGTAATAGGCAGGGAATTCAAATTGAGTGCTTTTAAGAATTCATGATTCCTGAAACTGTAACAGACCTATTTTCTCTTTATTTGAGTAATATAAACTCTTAAACTTCCACATTGTTTTGTATATTTTCCTTTCCATTACATATCTTTCTTTATATGCCATATACCATATATTGTAGATGATTAGGCATATTTATCCTTTTTTAAGTAGAAAATTTTATCACTGTTTTGGTCTAATTTGATAGGATGTTTGACTGAGATCATTCATGTTCTGGATAACCATTTAGATTTTTTAATTTTTGGGGGGGAGTCTTTTTGAGATAGGGTCTCCCTGTAGCTCCAGCTGTCCTGGAGCTCACTATGTAGACCAGGCTGGTCTTGAACTCACAAAGGTCCACCTGCCTCTGCTTCCCAAGTGCCAGGATTAAAGGCGTGTGCCACCACGCCTGACTCATAGATTTTTTTACATTTAAAAATATTAATTAATTTACTTACTTGAGCAAAATGGACATAAATTTATTATGTAAAAGTGAGAAAGAACTCTGAAGAGTGGGAGGGATTCCAAGGGAGGACTTTTTTAATTAACACTTTTATATAGAAAGCTCATTTCCTTTTGTGTTATTTACTTTGTATGAATGTATGTCCTTCCCATGCACTCTTCAAGGACAGATTCCAGGCCCTGTTCATCTGTGCATTGTCAGTACCTAATGTGGGTGATCAGCAAGCTTTTACCAGCTTGACATATTCTTTCATTAATTAGAAGTTGGCAGTAGAAGTAAATGACTTACAAATCTGTGAATATTTCCTCTGATGGCGTTTTCTCTCTCTCTCTCTCTCTCTCTCTCTCTCTCTCTCTCTCTCTCTCTTTTTTTTTAATCTTTTTTGAGACAGGGTCTCCCTGTAGCTCTGGCTGTCCTGGAACTCACTCTGTAGACCAGGCTGGCCTTGAACTCACAGAGATCCACCTGCCTCTACCTCCCAAGTGCTAGGACTAAAGGCGAGCACCACAATGCCCAGCTGATGGTGTTTCTCTTTTTAAGAACTAAGTAGATTCTATTTCAATATATATAATATATATATATATATATTATATATAGTATATATATATATATTGAAAAGTTGATAAAGGACAGATAAGGTGGTTGATATGAAAACGCCAGTGAAAATAGCACCAAGAGCATGGATATCCAGAAGATATGTTAGAGGCAAACACTGAAATCACACAGGACTTTGCCTACTTGTCAACAATAGAATTAAGTTTAAATAATAATCAATGGGGAAAGAGATTAGTTATGAAATTGCATGATGATTTACAAGCAGACTATAACCTGCTTGGTTTGAGTATTGTCTTAGAGGTAAATTATAGTTTTCCTCTTTAAAGACAAAAGTCTTGCAGGCATGTGGTGCTCCCTTTAATTCCTAGCACTTAGAGGCAGAGGACGCAGATCTTGTTGGAGTTCAAGGCAGCCTGTCTACAGAGTGAGTTCCAGGACAGCTGGGGCTACAGGGAATCCCTGTCTCAAAAACACCAAAAAAAAAAAAAAAAAAAAAAAAAAAAAAAAGTCTTAAGAGGAGTGCTGATCTTTGTCTATGAATTCAGAATGTTTTTGCAGAGTATATAAGATACTATTAAAATTATATTAACTTTTGGCTTTTATTCTGTAGTATAATTATCCTTGATTACAGACTTGAGAGAGGGAGTATACAAAGAGGTATTTATTTCACACAAACAAAAATTCACATAACATTTGAGAACTTACATTCTTTTTTTTAAATTTTTATTTATTTATTTATTTGTTTATTTATTTATTTTATGTGTACGAATGTACTGTCTGCATGTAGGTTTGTGCACCCATGTTGTGCAATGCCTCGGAGGTCAGAAGAGGGTCTCGGATTCCCCTGGAACTGGAGTTAAAGACGGTTTTCAGCCGCCATGTGGGTGCTGGGGTTTGAACCCAGGTCCTCTACAAGAGCAGTCGGCACTCTTAACCACTAGGCCATCTCTCCAGCCCCGAGAACTTATATTCTAATAATAAAGACGTGTGTGTGTGTGTGTGTGTGTGTGTGTGTGTGTGTGTGTGCTCACTGTGGCCAGAAGAGGGCATTAGATCTTCTGGAGCTGAAGTTACAGGCATGTGGGTCCTAGAGTCAAAACTCAGGGCTGGAGGGATGGCCTAGCCTTTAAGAGCACCAACCGCTCTTGCCGAGGACCCGGGTTTGATCCCCAGCACTCACATGGCAGCTGAGAACCGTCTGTAACTCCAGTTCCAGGAGAACTCCAGTTCCAGGAGAATTCCAGTTCCAGGGGATCTGACATCCTCTTCTGACCTCTGCAGCATTGCATGACACGGGTGCACAAATCTACATGCAGACAGTATATTCATACACATAAAAAATAAATAAATAAATAAAATTTAAAAAAATAAAAGAGTGTTAAAAAAAAACAAACTCAGTCCTCTGGAAGATCAGCAGGTTCTTTAACTACTGAGGCATCTCTCCAGTCCAGACTATCTTTTTGAAATAATTTAAACCTAAATAAATGTTACTTTAGAGAAATAAGGGTTTTTGCTTTGTGTGTGTGTGTGTGTGTGTGTGTGTGTGTGTGCGCGCGCGCGCATAAGGGGGATAGGATGATTATCTTTGATTTTGAGGCACAGATCTTCCACATGGGTTATTGTTAAAACCCAGGATTGTCTAGTAGTAATACATTACTAGATCTTCTCTTCCATTTTGTTCCTGAACACTCAACATCACTCCAAAGAATATACCCAAGAAATATAACAAGAGTACCATATGCTATCACATTTCTTTTTCTTAGTTTTCTGATGTGCCAGTGTCTTGAGAAGACAGGCCAATGTTCTTGCAGTTTTCATGAAAGTTGTTACACTCCAGGAAAAGTAAATACTCATGGGGAAGAATGAAGAATGACTACAAGGTTGCAAGCTTGAGTGACTGGGTAGACGGTCGAGCTTTGTATTATGATGTGAGGAGAAGACTGACATGAACTGGGGCGGGTGAGCATGTTGAGGGGTTGGTTAAAAACTGTCATCTGTCTGTATGTATTTGGAACTGGCTTTTACACATCCATGTGGAAAAGTCTAATGCATGAGCTATGCTACTTATGGAGTTTAAAAGAGGTCGTGGCAGAAATATAAACTGAGAAAGAGAGGAGTTGTTAGTATGAAAACACAAGGGAAAGTAGCAGCATATGTCCGAGAGCACAGATATTCCAAAAGACATGCTTAGCTATGCCTAACACTGCAGAGCACTGACTGAGAGGAAAGTAATGTGTTAAAAATAAAATGGGTAGCCAGGTATGGTAGCACACACCTCTAATCCCAGCACTTGGGAGGGAGAGGCAGGTGTATCTTTGTGATTTCTAGACCAAACTGGTCTACATAGTGAGTTCCAGGCCAGCTGGGGACACAGGGATACAGGGAGACCCTGACTTAAAACAAAACAAACAAACCCCCCCCCTGTATATTACCAGGTGTGGTGTGGCACACTCCTTTAATCCCAGCACTCGGGAGGCAGAGGCAGGTGGATCCCTGTGAGTTCAAGGTGAGCCTGGTCTACAGAGTGAGGTCCAGGCAAGCTGGGACTAAAGGGAGACCCTGTCTCAAAAATACACCCCCCCAAATTTTATATATATATATATATATATATAAATATAGTATATTAGCTTATGCATAATTCACTCATTTATTAATTTGGTAATCATTAAAAATTGGTTCTTATTACATTGTAACTTTTTTGATCTTTTAAATATGCTTTTTATTTTATTTGTATAAGCATATTGCCTGTATGTGTGTATGTGCACCTGTGTCATGCAATGTCCTTAGAGTCCAGAAGAGGGCATCAGATCCCCTAGCACTGGAGTTATGGACAGTTGTTAGCCACCATGTGGGTGCTGGGAATCAAACCCTGATCCTTTGGAGGAACAGTCAGTGCTCTTAACTGCTAACCCATCTCCCTGCCTCTACTCCCTCTTTGAGACAGAGTTTCCCTGTAGCCCCAGCAGACCTACCATATAGACTAGACTGGCTTTGATCTCACAGAAGTCTGCCTACTTCTACATCCTTAATGTTGAGATTAAAGATGTGTATTACCATGCCTGGCTTTAACTTCTTTTTATGTCAAACGGAAATGTCTTTTCTTTTTTTTTTTTAAGTGTTTTTATTTTATTTTATTTTATTTTATTTCTGTATGTATATGAATGTACTGTCTGCATGCAAGTCTGTGCACCCACGTCGTGCAATGCTGCGGAGGTCAGAAGAGGGTGTCGGATTCCGCTGGAACTGGAGATCTCCTGGAATTGGAGTTTCAGATGGTTCTTGGCTGCCGTGTGGGTGCTGGGGATTGAACCCGGGTCCTCTGCAAGAGCGGTCGGCGCTCTTAACCGCTAGGCCATCTCTCCAGCCCCCAGAAATATCTTTTCAAATAAATTGGGGAATATTGATCTCATCTCCTGTAGCTACTTATATTCTACATTTAATTTAGTGAAATTTACAGAGAGAAAAAAATGTGAACAAGAATGATGTGTGTGTGTGTGTGTGTGTGTGTGTGTGTGTGTGTGTGTGTGTTTGAGACAGGGTCACCCTTTAAGTCCTAGCTGGCCTGGAGTTCACTCCGTAGACCAGGCTGGCCTTGAACTCACAGAGATCTGCCTGCTTCTGCCTCCTGAGTGCTGGGATTAAAGGTGTGTGTCACCATGCCCAGCTTCCTTCCTTCCTTCCTTCCTTCCTTCCTTCCTTCCTTCCTTCCTTCCTTCCTTTCTTTTTTTTGGTATTTAAGAATGACTTTTTAAAAAATAACATCAAATGTTCCTGTTTCTTCAAAACAGAAATTTCAGAGTAGTGGGTACTTGGAAATGGTGACAAGGAAGGGGAGGAGGAGAAGAAGCTACGTAGGTATGTCATAGGTATTTTGTGTCACATGGTAGGTAAATGGGTATTCATATCAGTG
This sequence comes from Rhizomys pruinosus, assembly GCA_009823505.1. NCBI lineage: Eukaryota > Metazoa > Chordata > Mammalia > Rodentia > Spalacidae > Rhizomys > Rhizomys pruinosus. The sequence continues at coordinate 1,356,114 of VZQC01003102.1, read as the reverse complement.
TCAGGACTGTTTTGTCTAGGGAGGAATAAAGAACGAACTCTGGCATATATTGCTAGAGAAAGTCTTTGGAATTTGATAACTCCAAGGACAATTTATTAGTTTTGTTTTCATTATAGTAAAAGTGAGGCAGATGTTAGAGAAGTAAAATGAAAACTTTTTGCTCCCTTCATTCAGAAATGTAGCTTGCTACAGGGAAAAAAATTGCCTACTGACTTGCATTATTGTTAATTGATCTAAATGTGATTCTATATAGTTAAAACATTATTATAATATCGATAAAATGTACTTTTAAATAAAACTTTGAGCTTCAGGCCTTTGGTCAGGTGTCCTTCCTTCATTATTTCTCTCTCTCTCTCTCTCTCTCTCTCTCTCTCTCTCTCTCTCTTTCTCTCTCTCTCTCTCTCTCTCTCTCTCTCTCTCCCAGAGACTGACATCAGGTTCCTCCCTTCCTTAATTGCTCTTTATCACTCACTGGACCTGGAGCTCACTAATTCAACTAGCCTGCCCATCGAGCCCCAGGGATCCTCCTCCTGCACCTCTCCATGCTAGTATTACAGGCACACATGCCATCCCTGGCTTCTCTGTGGGTGCTAGGGAACTGAACTCAGGTCCTCGTGCATGTGAGCAAGGGCTTGACCAATTGTGACATCTCTCTATCCCACTTCATAATTCTTTTCCTGGGAACTTCAGAGTCTAATTACATTGTTTGTAGTTATAGTGCTTATTAAAGGAGATAATTCTCTGTAAATGTAAGTACTACCTTTAATTTGAACTAAGTGTGGGTGTATCCCATTTTATTGATTGAAACTGTGTTATGGACTTTAGAAGATAAACTACTTTTGTGTTTTCACATGAACTCTTTTTGAAAAAGGCAGAATTATCTTGGTTTTATTGATTTGGTTTATTTTATTGATAGCATTAGTAATGAAAGTTATTTTATATGATGTATGTTATCTAAAAATGGTTAGTTTTATCATAGATACACATCTATGTGTTTAATATTCAGTATTTTACATAGTGAATTATTTAAAAAATTTTTATTTATTTTCGTATGTGTATGAATGTACTGTCTGCATGCAGGTTTGTGCACTTGTGTAGTGCAATGCCACGGAGGTCAGAAGAGGGCGTTGGATTCCCCTGGAACTGGAGTTAAAGATGGTTCTCAGCCGCCATATGGGTGCTGGGGATCAAACCCGGGGCCTCTGCAAGAGCAGTTGGTGCTCTTAACCGCTAGGCCATCTCTCCAGCCCCCATAGTGAATTCTTAAATTGATTGGCTCATTATTTAAGAAACCCTTTGGGCTCAGTCTCCCTCCCCCAGGTGGCGGGACAAAAGAAAAGTTCTTTCCTCCAATCTTTATATAAAATGGACTAGATATTTCTAAGTAGTTAAACTGGATAGCCTTTCTCACCTTTTTTTCCCTCAACTAATGGTGCAGCATGGGGAAATTAAGATGCATTTCTGAGCTTGAGCCTTGTCTTTAATACAGAATTGAACTAGTTATGATCTTTGAGATTCAGCCTTAAAATTTTGTGATGCTTACTTTAAAAATAATTGTATCATGCAACACTCCTAGGAAAGGCATCAAGGACCTGTGTGCCTTTAAATGATGACACCCATTGGAGCATGTGGTGAAAGGACTCCATAGGCTGCCTGCTTTAAAGGGAAAGAGATCTCCAGATATAACAAGAGTGATGAAAGGCACTGCCTTAGATAAGATTTCAGTCAGATGATCATTTAATGATTACTGAATAACCTGTAAATTCTGTAGCCCGTGCCATAGGTTGTCAGTGTTCTGTGGACCACATGTTAAAAGCATGGCTCAAATATTGGAAAAAGAAGAGAAAATTGATTATTGAAACCAGTTAATATCACCTTAGCATTCTTATTTTAAGTTGCCATCTGCAAGCATATTAATTTTCTTATTTCCATGAACTCCTGATTTGATCAGTCAGTGGCCTGATTCAGTAAGCATTGTCAGGCTCTATCCCTGGAGATAAAAACTTAAAGCATATAAAGCATTTTTCTTCTTTGAACAGTGTTCAGTTAGGAAAGCGTTGCACTGATATTGTGAGCACGGTTGTCTGAGAACAAGAAGAACCTTCATCTGGATCTTTTATAACCATAAAAGGCAATGTGTCATGCTTTCCTGTTTTGCATGGATGAGAAGGGAGTAAAAAACACCAAAAGAATTTTTATTGCATAGAAATATTTCCTTCCTTGCAGTTGGTGAAGAAATAATGAGGCTACAAAGCAGTCTTCCGATAGCAGGGAAGTGCAGTTGAAAGTTACACAGACTCGGGCTGGTCACAGAGCTCCTGTTTCCTGTGGGGTCCCTTCGATAGCTCTGCCTTATCCGGAGCAAAGCACCTGATTACACTTCTCACAGTCCACCAAGACAGGCAGGGCAAACAGAGCTACTTCTCTACATGAGGAGTTTGTCCAGGCATGTGGTACAGACTGGAGACTGGTGCAGAGAGGCTGGAGGCACTCTTCACCTGAATCCCAATCTGTAGCTGAGACCAGACAAGTACCTGCTGAATGGGGAAGATGCTTTCTATGAGGAAAATGACTCATCAGAGAAACGGTTGTCTTAGTGTGTCCTAGGGTGACTTAGCTTTAGAGATCATTACTACCATGTAAGATTGATGTACTTGAACTGTGGATTGGAGAACAGCTAAAAGTTGTCACATTTCAACACATCTTAAGTGCCTCCCTTCCTACCAGCATAATTAACATTAAGCCCCTCTCACAGTTCTTTTTATTTTAATTACAATTAATTAATCTTTATTTTATATGTATGTGCATGTAAGTGTACCCATGTGTGCAGTGCCAGCAGAGGCCAGGAGAGGGCATCAGATACCCTGGAACTGGAGTTACTGATGCTTGTTAGCTGCCATGTAGGTGCTGGGAACTGAGTCTGGTCCTCTGGAAAAACAGCCAGTATTCTTAAGCTGAGCCATCTTTCCAGCCCTTCCCAGCCCCTGTTTCTTAGTGTTATACTATTTGCCATTCATCAGCTGCTTTTCTCTTTCAGCCCTAAAAGAATTTAGGTTGAGCTTGCTGTGGTGGTAGGCCCTGTAATCCCAGCAGGAGTTGAAGGCCAGTCTAGGCTACATGAGACTGTGAAAATTTTTGTTTGTTTGTTTAGGTTAAACAGAAATTGCCAAGAAGCCCCTTTTCCTACAGACCAGAGGAGAATCATGATTTCTTTGGTTTTTTTTTTTTTTCCATTACCTCCCAGAAGACCAAACCTAGGTCATTGTCTGGATATGGAAATGACAGAGCATCCTAAAAACCACAGGATTGTTTTTAGCAAATATTCTAAGGATGGTTTCTTAAATATTTTATTTATTACTTTTATTTTATGTGTATGATTATATTGCCTGCATGTGTTTAAGTGTACCTGGGTCATACAGTGCCCACTAAGTCAGAAGAAGGCATTTGATTCCCCTGGAACTGGACTTATAGATGGTTGCTAGCCACCATGTGGATGCTGGGAATTGAATTTGGGTCCTCTAATAAGAGTAGTCAGTGCTCTTAACCACTGAGCCATCTCTCCGGACCCTTAAGGATGTTCTTATATGCTGTTAATTTTTTAAAGTGTGGTATATCATTTATAAGAATGAAGGTAATAATACGTAATACATTTGTGCTCTGTCATAATAATAATAACAAAGCATAGCTAACTTGCAGTTGTTTGTGTTCTTTGGAGGCAAGGAAACCTTGAGACTAAATAGTAGATATCTAAGAGTTCATGACCATGCATATTGCTGTGTGGAAAAACAGCAAGAAAAACCAAGCCATTCACCAAGTTATCAGTAATTTGAAAGTGAAGAGCAATTGTGTTTTTAGCATAATGTATTTTTCACCTTGAAGTTACAAATGTGGCAATTCCAGGAAGACAAAGCTGTGTGTTCTCAGTATAATGCAAATAAATTGGGTGGTAGTTCTCTGATGTGGTTGAGAATTGGTATCTTTAAAAGAAACGATTTAAGATAAAAATTTTAAAAAAGCAGAAATAGTGGAAGAGGGAACACTTGATGTCATCTAAATTCTGTTGGTGGTTAAGAGCACAAAAGATATTAAGTTGCCCTTGGGTTCCAGTCCCAGCTTGTCACTGATTCTGACCTTGGGCAAGTTACTTATTTTTGCCTATATGTATATCTTCTTTAAAATGAATGAATCAATACCTTTGTCATAGTGTAGCTGTAAGGATGAATGACATAATGCATGTAAAGCACTTTATATAGTACTTAGCATATAATAGATTTCTAATGATAATAGTTGAAGTGTTTGATGGTTGTATTTATGTTACACTTTAAGGATAAAATGGGTACTTTTAGGGTACTTTACCGGTTAATTCTGTGCTTGAATAATCCAGTCAATTTAAGAGTAACTAGAAATATGTATGTTTTCATCTGGAGACATTCTCAAACTCTTCTCCCCCCCTCCCCCCTTTTCCTTTATATAGATCTGGATTCTTGTCCTCAGTGAAAATTGATTGTTCTTGATACTGTGAAGGCCTTACCTTTTCTCATGGAAATTGCTCATTGTGAAAATATGCAAATGTAATTGTTTCCTCCATCACTCTGTTTTAGGAATCATTGCTTATCTGTTTCTTTCAACCCTAAGACTTGCTTCCATTTTGGATGTGACCTCAGGACCTGGGTCACAATTTCTCGCCGTCACCTCTCATTAAGCTCACTCATTTTGGCATGCATGGCTCTAGCCTGAGCATGGCTCTAGTTGGCTAGTTGCTTTCCACCTCCATCTCTGTCCCCTAACTTATTTCTACTGTACCTTGTGCTTTGTCATCCTTTTCTGAAATCCCAGCACTTTGTTCCTCTGCTTACCAAGTTCTAACCTGCTGCTTCTTCCACTCCTCCACATTTTCAGGTGGTTCAAGGCCTTTAGCCTAGTCACCGTTGATTCTCTGCCCAGCCTCGTGACAAAGATCTGCTACCTCAGCCCACTTCCATAACCCTCCTCACTGCGCCCTTTGCCTGATATGATTGTTGCTATGTGTTTGCCTCCTTTCTGCAGTCTGATGGTAGAACACTTTAGAAGAAGTCCCCAGAACCATACTGATTAGATCCACTTCAAGTTGATGATTATGATTTTGTTTGGGATTCTTATTATGGCTGGACATTTTTTTTTATATGTATGAATGTACTGTCTGAATGTAGGTCTGTGCACCCGTGTCGTGCAATGCCACGGAGGTCAGAGGAGGGTGTCGGAGTCCCCTGGAACTGGAGTTAAAGACGGTTCTCAGCCTCCATGTGGGTGCTGGGGATCAAACCCGGGTCCTCTGCAAGAGCAGTCGGCGCTCTTAACCGCTAGGCCATCTCTCCAGCCCCTGGACATTTTTTTTAAAAGTCAGTTCTTTAGCACAATTTCTTCAACGACTAATGAATATTTTCCATTCCCTCTATATTTTTAGTTCTAACTGAAACTAGCTCTCCCTTCCTCTTGGGAGACATTCTTCACCCCTACTCTACTGAGACGACTGATGGTCTTCCATGCTACTGTCTAGGTGTTCTCATTGTCCTTAGGAGGTTCGTGAACACAGTATTGCACAGCTAAGTGTGTCTCTGAAGTCTGATTTCACTTTTAAGTAACAAGATCCCTAATGCTTGTCTCTGTCTGTCCCATTTTTAGAAAGTGGATATCACCCTGGCTGGCCTGGAGTTTGCTATGTAGAGCAAGCTGACCTCAAACTCACCAAGATCTTCCTGCCTCTCTCTCCTGAGTGCTGGGACTAAAGGTGTGTGCCACCACACCCAGCCTGAAAGTGGCTATCTTTGAAATAATGGCTCTCTTCTCCTGTGTGCCTGTGTTTGATCATTCAGTGATCTGTGTTTGGGTAGGTGGTAAGGAAAATTAGAAACTTAGAAAAAAGACTTGCAAAACAGCCCACATAACCCATGCTGTGAACTGATAATGAAGACAACAGAAGCACCTAATTTTAGTAAAACTTTGGGGATTTTTGTTTTTTTATTAATATGGTTTTACCGTATAGACCCAGCTGGCATGGAACTCACTTATGTGGATCATACTGGCCTTGATTATTATCTTCCTGCTTCTGCCTCCCAAGTGCTGGGATTGGAGGCATGTGACATGCTTGACATCAAACTTTATTCTTGTACACTTATAGTTAGATGACTTTGGTTATGTTGAAGGTACTCTTTCCTTTCTTATGCCAGAATAAGACGTAATGACATAATGGATAGTGTGACTTTGCTTCTGAGCTATTATCACCATTCCCCACCACTATTAGCACGTGGGGATCAGACATACAAGAGCAACTGTGCAGAACTTTTATACTTCCACAAAAGACATGGAAAAGATCTAAAGGCAGAAAGTATTAGACTTGTGACTTTAAAAGGACAATCAGAGTCAGGCTTAAAAGAGAGAGGTATTGTTTGGTGACCTAGTATCCAATAGATGCCTCAGAGATGTGAGCAGTGATTCCTGCTAGAATCACCTGTGAGCAGGCTTTGACTTACATGAGATGAAGGCAGATAGGCCATTTCTCTAAGGGAAAATGCCATGTTAACCATTCTTATGAATAGAATTTACCTACCACTTCCTTGTGTATTGAATTGTATTTTGTTTGTTTTTTAATTAGAGTCTCATCATGTAGCCTTTGCTGGTCTAGATCTCACAGCACTCAGTCTCTCCAGTGACGGGATTACAGGTGTGGGTCACCATGCTTGCCTTGTATTATTTGTAAGTAGAACTGGGTAGGAGATGTTCCTCATTACTTTTCCTTTCTGGAGTTGTGGGAATTGAGTGAACGAATGTGGAAGGAAATGTCTCTCACCCAAGTGCACCCTGGAGGCTCCATTTTTTGATGGTTTCTCAAAGAGGTAATGCTGATGCCTTGTAAGTGAGCTTTTGGCATTGAGGCCTATCACTGGGGAAGGTAATGCAAGAGGTTTTATGTGTTGAAGGAATGCAGAGAACTATTTTGTGGACCCTGACAGATCTGAGACAGTAGTTTAGAGGTGATGGTCCATGAAAATTTGGCTGGAGGGGCTCTTCATCCTTTTCATAGTCTGTTAGGAAACCATATGAAGAGGAACTTAAGGTAACATCAAGTGTCCCTGTTTTTTGACACTTTCCCAACCTTTTGTGGGTAACTTGTTTTAAAAGGCAGCATGGATATTCAGATACTCTCCACTTCATTTTACACAGTGTACTATTAGCAGCAAATGAAACTAATTTCTTCTTTATTGGTGCTTGAAAAAATGGAAAGAAGATAGCTTTTGCAGAATGAAGGGGAAAAGTACAGAAACAGTAATGGGGAAGCATTAACAGTCTAATTCTATAGCCGTACACTTTCACCATTTCTATTTTGTGCATTTCCTAACTTAAGTGCTTCTCTAAAGTGCTGTTTTGTATTAGACACGCCATGGGTAACGTCTCAAATACCATATTTCGCTTTGGGTTGAACAACACATTACTTGTATTTTGTTAACAAATACACAAATGTAAATTGTTTTAAGGTGTATATTAAGCATTATTAGGCAAAGAGATAAATACTGGGCTGCGTTAATGTTTAACACCAGTAACAGTAAATCTTTTAAGTCCACAAAAGCATGAGGTCATCATTGCACAGTGAACGGTACGTTGTAAATGTATTCTCCTGAAGTGATTTATGCATCTGACTTTTATGGCACTGAATTTCAAAACCTCATAAAAAAAAGTCATTTTAGAGAAATGTCATGTTGACCTGTGTTGCGAGAGAGGTAAAACTGGTCTGTGCTATCGCTCTCAAGCCAACCCGAGATAGAGATATGTTTAAATACTTGTGCATTGCACATAATAAGTGCTTGTTAAATTTAATATATGCCTTGACTTTTATATCAATGACCTCTCTAATATTTTAGATTTTGGGCTCCAAATGGCATAGTTTATTTCCGATGTTGTGCTAGTGAGCCTCCTTGTTGTGTTACCCACACAAACTTTTGTGTTTCCAGGGCATTGTCCCACGATCATCAGATCATCATATACTTCTCATATTTATCTAAGAAACTCATACCAAAGCATCTTTACTGTATGGCAGTTTTAATATTTTGGCATCTCCTACACATTGACTTATCACAGAAGATTTTTGTCTTTATTTTACTTTAAATGAAGTACTGTTTTCAGATATGATTTCCTTAAATCCATCTGCACTGAAAAAATGTAATTAATCTGACATTTTGTAAAGGTTTTATTGAATTATATTCTTGTCTTATGCTGTACAGGGGTAAGTACTTATAAGTGTTCAGCTAAGATTAGCTTTAGGATGTGTTAAGAAAAAAGATAACAGTACATATTTTATGATCAATATATTTTAATTAGTCAATTTTCAGATGAACTTGTCCATCTGTAAATTATAGTCAGGATATGCCCAAGTATAGAAAAATATGATGTAGAACTTAGACATACAGGAGAAAGAACTTTGAATATAGCCAGGAATGTGCCTGTTTGCATATGTCCTAGGTTACCGACACCCTCCACACTCCACAGCTCCCAGGGACAGAGGAAGCCCAGCTTGGACTTTCATACACCTCTGAGTTCATAGATTAAGTTTTTTTCACTCTAATTTGTTTATTAGTCACAGAAAGTTAATTTAGACCCCAAAGTAAACATGTCTACTTCTTGGGAGAATTTACAATGTTCACTTTTACAGATGGCCAAGTTCACGTATAAATACTTGTTTAGGACATGTGAACACCTGTTTCAAAGCTTAAAAAATTTATTAAGTCTACCGTGGTATAGTTACTTTTGTGGGTTGATTGAAGTTTTCATTGGCCTAAAGGAAGAAATATGTCGAAATATGCTTTCAAGGCCTTTATCTCTTTCCCTAGCCCCGTGATTCTGTTATTTAACTGCTATAAAACTTCACTTAGAAATGACAATAGAAGAACTTACTTAAGATGCATTTTTTTCCCTCCTGTCAAGTTAATAATTTCAAAATTTCTTAAGACAAGCATGACAACGCTCCCCTTGGCTCTCTGGTGCTCCTTCCTGATTTCAGCGCATTTTCTTACTTATTTCTCATAGTGTCATGCACCTCCAGAATATCTGGAGCATCAACTCATTTGCTTCCTAACATAGGAAAATAAGACATGTTTATCTTTGTTTCGTTTCCCACCCACTTGCCACCATACTTTGGCAACTTCCTAATGTCTTTTGTTGCCAAGAATGCAAAAAAAAAATTGTTTAAAATATTTTGTGTGTGTGATATATGTGTGAACATTTGTAATGTGAATGCAAGAGCACATGTACCTCAAAAGGGATGCGGAGGTTGGAGTCCTGTCCTCGCCTCTACCTTGCTTGGAACAGAGTCCTTTTAGTTGTTTGCGTCTCCTACACCAGGTTAGCTGTCCCCTGAGCTTCCCAGGAGTTCTCCTGCCTCTGCCTCCCATCTCCATGTAGGAAAACTAGGATTATAAGTGTGGGCTTCAGTTCCCTGCTTTCTGTGGGTCCTGGGGATTTGAACGTAGGTCGTTTCTACTTGTGTAGAAAGCATTTTATCAACCCAGCCATTTGTCTAACCTGCAAAAATATTTTTAATGCCAGATTAAGTCATCTTAATTAGCAGGGAAGCACCTCGTAAATGGAGAACTTAACTATGAGAAGACTAGGTAGGGTGCTGACTTCTTCATTGGGAAATTCTCAGATGTTAGGCTCTGTAGATCTTTTCAAGAGAACAAGTTTTCCAGAAAATAAATTTCTGCTGCGATGTCTGTGATTGGAGGTGGGGTGTAAGGAGGTGCAGGCCTGGCTGCTGGCACCTGAGGAGTGATGACAGGAGCCAGAACAGCTTAAGTACAGAGAGAGACACAGAGAGAGAGAGGGAGAGAGAGAGAGAGAGAGAGAGAGAGAGAGAGAGAGAGAGAGAGAGAGAACACCATATTGTCATGAGCACATAAGGGGACTAAGGTCACAGAACAAAAGGCCATCCCCAAATCTGAACAGCAGGGACTTTCAGTGAGACTCCAAGCTTACCTGAGGCAGAAGCCGCTGGATCCATATACGAGGACTAAACTAGAGGTTTGGGTGACTTGTTGGAAGTGGAGTGGTAAGAATGACGTTTCTGGGACCTGCCTCTGCCTGGCATGGGAACCACTTTTGCCCTTTTGCAAGCTTATAAGAGACCAAACCAGTATTTCTCTTCCCACCCTGCCTCTGACTTCAACTTCCACACAAGCCAGTGCCTCTTTTCTTGCCTTTAGAGGAGTTTTCATCATGAGGTGCTGCTTCTCATCAGTAAACCTTTCTGAAGATTAGTTTGTTGTCTTACAGTATATTAATTGAAACTAACGTATAACAAAAAAGAACGTGTAGTACAAATATGTGCATTTTGTTTATGTATACAGGGGGGAAAGTGTGATTCCATTTAAACCGTAGATTATGAGCAATGTTTTCTGTTTGTATTTTCAATTTTTTTATAATGCTGAGAAAAATTTATTTAAGAGAATTTTCAGAAAACAGAACTATATGCTTGTAATTACCATGAAGCAAAGATTTGTACTCTTTTTAAAATGTTATATATTTTCTATATTAAAAATATTTTATTTTTATTTCATGTGTACGAGTAGTATATTGTCTGCATATGTTTTAGTGCACCCTGTGTTGTGTAATTCCCACAGAGGTCAGAAGAAGGTGTCAGATCCCCTGGAACTGGAGTTATAGACAGTTGTCAGCCAGCATCGGGTGCTGAGAATTGAGCCCAGGTCCTCTGCAAGTACAGTCACTGCTCTTAGCCACTGATTTATCTATCCAGTCCACATCTTCACTTCTTTTTTCCCAGCTTGTTCTCATGTATGTTTAGGATCTTAAATGACTAGAATCCCAAGTATTCTCTGACACTTGTCATAGTTCTTTACAGCAAGACTCCAGTTCCGAACTTCCTGTGAGGATGCCCTGCTAACCTCAGAGGTCAACCTGGAATTTCTCTGTTGCTGCAGATGTGGTTAAACTTGACTCCTGGGTTTCAGCACACACATACACTACTTGAGTAGACAGTTTTTGAATCCTAAAAGAAAAGACAACTTCACTTGTTTTCTTTTTTTATTTATTTTTTTATGTGTATGAATGTATTGTCTGCATGTAGGTCTGTGCACCCATGTCCTGCAATGCCTCAGAAGTCAGAAGAGGGTGTCGGATTCCCCTGGAACTGGAGTTAAAGACGGTTCTCAGCCTCCATGTGGGTGCTGGGTATCGAACCCGGGTCCTCTCCAAGAGCAGTTGGCACTCTTAACTGCTAGGCCATCTCTCCAGCCCCAACTTCACTTGTTTTCTATAGGATCCCAATGTCTATAACAGAGCCTGGACTGGTAACTCGTCAGTATATTAGAAAATTAGTGCATGCATTTTTTTCCCATATTTTATTGAAAATGGACAAAGACTATTAAATGGAATGGTTATGCCATTTTCCCACACTCCTTGATTTTTCAAATTTATTTTTTAAACTGATGCCCTAGAAATTATGTAATTTATTGGGGTAGCATGTGAAGTTTTGATATATTTATAAACTGTAATGCCTAGATCAGTATAAGCATTTGTAACTCCTTAAATATCTACAATTATTTTTTCTAGTGAAAAATCCTTTCTTCTAGTTTTCTGCAGTATACAGTCAATCACTGCTATCCATAGTCAGCATCCCATGTAGTGATAGCACTCCTGTCTTGGTATGATTCAGAATCTATTGATCAGCCACGTTCTTTGATTTTACACTTTCTGCAGCCCCAGATCATGACGATTCAGCTAGGTAAGACCACTCCTTTTTGTGCCCTGCACATAATGAGTACCCATAGTTCTGTGGTGGAGGTTATGGTGGCTTTGATCAAAGCAACATCCTTAGGTATTGTTTCTAGAAATACAACAAGCATCCTCCAAAGTGCAATTCACTGTGTGCTAGATTGCTTCTTCCATTGAATGAGTATCGCTTGGCTCCCTCTTGTATGCTGTCTTCTTTTTTAGATGCTAGGGGTCTTTGAGGATCTTTAACAAATTCTCTGATAGTGCCATTGGTTTTAAACTTTAACTTTAGGGCCTGGTTTTCATTCTTGACAATTATATTTTGAGCTAAATTTCAAATGATGGATTTCTAGTTAGATTGTGAAAGCTATAATTATTACCTTTGAAGTTCTGATAAACAACCTGATGAGGAAATATATGGATGGCTTTTTTTTTATTATTATTCTCATTTTGTTGATGAGGAAGCACTTTTTTTTTTTTTTTTTCGAGATAGGGTTTCCCTATAGCCCCAACTGTNTTTTGGTCTTTTTGAGACAGGGTCTCCCTGTAGCTCTGGCTGTCCTGGAACTTGCTATGTAGACCAGGATGACCTTGAACTCACAAAGATCCGCCTGCCTCTGCCTCCCAAATGCTAGGATTAAAGGCGTGCGCCACCACACCCAGCGAGGAAGCACTTTTAATGCACTTTTAGTAACTTGTTCAGGCTCATAAAGTACTACTAACCCGGCTGGGACTTCAATCAAGGTCCTCTTCAAATCTCATGAGCAAGAAGGCTTAATACTCTGTTCATTACCTAATGGCAGAGTGGATCTGATTTTGTACTTAGTGTAGAAAGGTAAATACTATTAAAAATTTAGTCACAATAAATTACCTTCAGTGATGTTAATGGATATTTTGAAATTACCTGGCAGTCACCATTATTAAACTCTCTGGTGTTTCCTTATATGGTGAAAAGGAGAGAGGAAAAGGTGGGGGGTAGGGAGAGGAAGAGGGGGGGCAAAGGAGATCTGTCAACAGTATTTTCACAAAGATTTAGGGATTTGGAATTGACGGTATGCTTGTGTCCTCGGATGAGTTGGCAAGGCCACAACTGTGGGACATGAGGCAGGATTTTCAGTCTCTGGGGTTCGGATAACCTTAGAATAATTTTTACCTGTCTTAGCTAACAGGCATTATAGCTTCTTAACTCCTAACATATGAGTAAAAGGTAGTAATCAGAAGATAGCCTAATGACAGAGTGCTTCTATCTGGCACAGTGTACTCAGGTCTTTGAGGAAAGAGAATTACCTCTTGTCGTTCTATTCTAGCCATTGTCTTGCTGTCATCTATCAGAATATTTAATTTTAGACTGGCAATGGTAGTATGCTTCTAGCTCAGGGTCACTCCAAGTTGTATGTAGTTCTTTAAGATTTCTGTTCTTTAAGTGACTGATGTTGTATAACTTATCACTGGACAAATTCTTGGGTGAATTGTATGTGTAGTCAACCACAAAAGGCCCATAGCTAGATAATTTTGTTGTCCTGATTGGAGGACAAGGGTCCTGGTCCCAAATTTGCCATTTGCTGTTAGTGTAAACTTGAGCATGTTACATAACTTTCTGAGTCTGTTTCCTTACCAGGAAAATAATGATAATATTATTTATTTTTCTGTTTTCTTGGGGTTGGGAAGAATCATTTGACATATTTGAATATAATTTCAACTTAACTACCAAGCATTACATAAACATGAGTTATCATTGTTTTCATTTACCATGACAATAATTCCATTTTCCTAATTCCTGAAGCTTGGTAATGTATTTTCTCCTGTTTACACTATCTTTATAAATTGAATTTTTAATTTCAGATACAAAATAAAGATAGGAAAATTATTTTTTCACATTAGCTTTCAGATCCTCTTGTTTTCCATTCCTAAAACAATTAGAATAGGGCCTTACGCCAATTGAAACCCTGCCTTGATTTAAAATGATATAAAAATAATTTTGGCGACTTCAACAGCACTAACCAAATGGATAGGTGATATTTAGATGTTACTGGCTCAAGCTTCAAAATGTTTTCTGTTGCACTTGCATAGGAAATAATGGGAAAAATTAGGAGTTGAAGAAGGGTAGAGTAGAATAGAAAATTACAAACCATTATCCTGCATGAATGAACATAGATATAAAAACCTTTAACAAAATATTAGCAGTAAAGTGAATGTTATTTTTAAAAGGTACTATCACATCATTTCCAAGTGAACTTTCTTCCAAGAATGAGTTGTTTAACACCCAATATACTTAATTAGCTGCATTAATAAATTAAAGGGAAAACTCATATGATCGTTTCCATAGAAATAGGAAAAACCTTTGGCTAAAACTTGATACTCCTCTATAATGAAAAATTCTCAGCAAACTATGAGTAGAAGGGAACACCCTCAGTATGATTAAGGATGCCATGCTTAATTGTGAAACTCTGAGCATGTTCTCTCCAACGGCAGAAAGGGGTTGCAAATGTCTGCTTTTACCACTTACAGTCAATATCATTGAACAGGAGAGTGATCTGACTGTGATATGTCATTCTTATTGATTAGAGTTTATGCCACTGACCTGATTAACTAGTGTGGGTCCCCTTCTTCCCTTACTGTTCCCTGTGTGTTCTTTCCAAAGCTGCATGCTCAGAGAAGACAACCTTCCCTGCTAGATAAGGACTCTTCTTGGGTCCAGGGTATCTGAGTATCTGTGTTGTCCAACTGAAACCTCTCAAACTCTCAAAGTCTAAACAGACTAGACCAGTGCAGCAAGGCAAGAAAAATAAATAAAAGCCATATGCTTGGAAAGGAAAAAGCAAAACGGCCTTTGTTTCTAGAGACTATAATTGGGTATGTAGAAAATCTAATTAATTTACTAAAAGGCTATCAGAACAAAGAATGAATTTAGCAAAACCATAGGATTTAAGATTAGCATTAAAATAATTTATTGTATTTCTATATATGAACAGAAGAGGTGAAAAGTTTTCTATATACTGAGAAAGAATACCATTTAAAATAGCATAAATGCACAAACTGCTGTAAGTGAATTGGAAATGTAGAGAATCCCCATGCTAAAATTTATGAACTAGTCTACAGAAAAATATGGAAGACCTAAATAAATAAATAAATGTACCATGAGGGAGAATCATCAAAACATTCTAAGAATGCTTTGAAACAGAGACCTGAAGAATAAGGTAGAATAAGTTCTTGATTGTTTCACAGGCTGTGAATAAATAGTGTTGGTGCTGGAGATTGAATCTGGGGCTTTATACATGCTACAAGGCCCTCTATCACTGAGCCAGATTTCGTGTTTGTGTGTGTGTGTGTGTGTGTGTGTGTGTGTGTGTGTGTGTGTGTGTGTGAATGTATTTTCACCTGCGGAGTCCAGAAGTTCATGTCAGGAGTCTTTCACTGTCCTTCTCTGCATTATCTTTTCAGTGTCTTTCACTGAATGTAGAGCTCACTGATTGGCTAGACTGACTAGCCATTGAGCTCCAGGGATATGCCTGTCTCCACTCTAGGCAGTGCTAGGCTTACAGATATGTGCTGCCACTTTGAGGCAGGCACTTTACTGCAGTCCTATTTTTAATCTTGATATTTCTAATCACCCCTCTTTTCCCCCTCCCTCCCTCCTTTCTGCCTCTGTGTGACTCTCTCTCTCTCTCTCTCTCTCTCTCTTTCTCTCTCTCTCTCTCTCTCTCACACACACACACACACATATGTGCCATGTGCATTCACGTGCAGACTCACAATCTTGATCATTTGTATGTGCATATTCCTGCCACTCTCACTGAACTGTGTGCTCTTACAGGGTCAGGATCACAGGATCCTGTTGTCTTTGTCTTAATGTTAGCATCTGTTATAGTCTTTGGGTACATGGCACTGAAGGAAGCAGGCTCAGGAAAGCAGCACTTGTTCAGGTTCCCATAGCTAGTGATGAAGTAGGACTAGACTTAATTACTTCAAATTTGCCTTTTCTTTACTGCACATCTCTTACCATGGTCCAGATTTAGAGGCTTTCCCCACTTTTAAAGAAGACAGCATTTGCTGTTGTGTCTGTCAGCACTCTGCTACCTTTATTCTCTGCATGGCTGTGCCCTGGCTTTGGGGTGGTGAGCCAGAAACCATGGTAACTATAATGAGAACAAATGTTGATTGTCAGATTCCTGATTTTTGTCTTTGTTCTTTTTTTCCCCCCAGAAAAAATGATCTTTATTAGAACAGAGCACCTCATTCATGTACCCTGTGCTACATGTGAGGCCTAATTAAAGAGAGGTAACGGCAGTGCAAGGGGATGAGGCTGAGCATGGGGTCCTGGACTAACCCAAAAGAAGGACATGGACTCAGAATCAGTGCTGGGAGTCAGGGTATGGTGAGGGCAAGGAAGGGGGGGCATGCCTGAGAGACTGGGAGCAGCATTAGAGAGCAAGGCCTTCCCTCTCATACCCTCAGCCCAAAATCTTCTCTTGCCTGAATCATCTGTCTCAGGGGAGGCTGCCTTTCATATTCACTTGAGCCAGATTTAACAGATAAGCATAGGTGTGGGGTCTAGTGAGGCCCGGATTCCATCACTTGGTTATCCAGAAGGCTGGGTATGTTAGGAAAGTAGCTACCCAGGGCTGGCCTCGAATGTTCTCTACCCAGCTTGCCACTAGACAGCTGTGTCTTTCTGGACAGCCCACTTAATCAGAGGGTAGGAAGAAGCAATGGCAAGGGTGTGTGTGTGAAAGACAGACAGAGAAACTCAGTAAGTAGCTGGGTTCTGTTTCCTCTAGGACACAACTGCAGCAGGGCAAGGGGACCTTGTCCCTTTGTTCCCTGTTATTTCCCTAGGGTCTAACCATAATAGAGCTTCAGAAGAGAGTTAACATGGAAATAAAAATACTAAGATCCATGCTAAGGACAACAAATGGTAATGGAATGTCAGTGATAAAAAAGCAAACAGAGAGACTATTTGGGGGAAGGAAGTGGACCAGCAAGAGTTGGGGAGGGTAGTGGGAGTGGCAGATACAAAGAAAGTATATGAAAACATTACCATGAAGCTTATCACTTTGTATTCTAACTAAAAAATAATTTATTTTCTTTTTCTAATGTTTATATATATATATATATATATGATTATGTTACAAATCAAATCTAGACCTGTGTCCCCCTCCGTAGTCCCCCACCCCACCAAAGCTCATCCATTCTGCCAAACATGTTTTTCATCTTTTTCTCAGTCTTTCTCAAAATTCTCAATATTGAAGTTGCTGTTTTGAGCAGAAGTTCACCCTTTCAGTCAGTTCTTTGATGCAGTCTTTTCTGTTGTTGTCGTCATCTTCGTCATTGTTCTTTCCAATATGGGCCACTCTCAACTACTTGGACCAAAGCTCAAGGGCTAGCATCCACAGATGAGAGTTACCCATTCGTTGTTTATTTTTCTGGGACTGTATTACTTCACTTAACATAATATCTTCTAGTTCATCCATTTACCTGCAAAGTTCATGATGTCAACTTTCTTTACTGCTGCATAGAACTCCATTGTGTAGATGTACCACATTTTCTCTATCCAGTTGAGGGGTACTTGGGTTAGTTCCAGCTCCTTGCTATTGTGAAGAGAGCTGCAAGAAACATGGCTGTGCATGTATCTCTGAGGTAAGATGAGTCTTGTGGGTACATACCCAGGACTGGTATGGCTGGGTCGGATGGCAAGTTCATTCCAAGTCTTCGAAGGGTTCTCCACACTGCTTTCCATAGTGGATGTACAAGTTTACATTCCCACCAGCAGTGGATGAGTGTTTCCCTTTCCCCACAACCTCTCCAGCACTTGTGAAGTCTCTGTTCAGCTCTTTGCTCCATCTATTGACTGGGTCATTTGTTTTCTTTCTTCTTTGTTTTTTGAGTAGTTTATATATTCTGGAAATCAATGCTTTGTCAGATGTTTCTGCGGTGAAGGTTTCCTCCCACTCTGTGGGATTTCTCTTCACTTCCTTGATTGTTTCTTTTGATGTACAGAAGCTTTTGAGTTTAATGAGGTCCCATTTGTCAA
>VZQC01003102.1:1296522-1335295 GCA_009823505.1 Rhizomys pruinosus | reverse complement strand
TGGACATTTTTTTTTTTTTTTGTTGCCTGGGTAAGTAACCTCTGGGTTGGCACTATTGTCCTTTAGAAACACTGGCGGAATTTTTGCTCCACGTTCTTTGTTGTTTCATAGTCTATGCAATTGAGCGACGTCAAGTATGGCAAATTCTGCATAGGTTATCCCCTTATAGGTCACTTGTTGTTTTTCTCTTGTGGCTTTAAGGATTTTGTCTTTGTTTTGGGTGTCTAGCATTTTAACTATGATGTGGCGTGGAGAATTTCTTTTCTGATCTTGTCTGTTTGGAGTTTTATGTGCTTCTTGTATTGGTATTGGTTTGTCCTTTTTTAGTTTGGGGAAGTTTTCATCTATTATTCTGTTGAAGATCTGATCAATACCATTCTCTTGGGATTCTTCTCCTTCCTCTATTCCTATGATGCGGAGGTTTGATCTTTTCATAATGTCCCACAGTTCCTGGTTGTTCCACTTTTGTTTATTTTTAAATTTTTCATAATCTTTATTTGAGGTTTTTAGTTGTTCTGTGTTATCTTCCAGGTCTGATATTCTTTTTTTCTGCTTCCTCCATTCTGCTTCTGAGACTTTTTCCATTCCTTTCCTCTTGATTGGATGAGTGTTTGATTTCCTTTTTCATTTCCTCTTCTGATTTCTTTAGTATTTCCACTTCCTTTTGGAGCTTCTCAATCTCTTCCTGTAGCTCTTTTCTCTTTTTCAACATGGGATCTTTTCAGTGTTTCCAGTTCCTTCTAGAGTTTGTCATTCTCTCTCTCTAGGTCCTGCTTGAGTTCTTCATTCTCTTTTCTTAATTCTTTGATTTGCTCTTTACAATTTTGCACTTCTTTAAGTATGTTCACAATTGTGCTTCTAATATCTGTTTCCTGGGCCATCCTCAGGGGGATCCCACTGTAGGAATCTTCCACAGGGTTGGTAGAGCTTGGTGTGGGATTATCCTGCACCTCTCCGTGTTGTCTCTTCTTCTTGTTCCTGGCATATGGGCTTCTCTTTGCCTGTATTCCAATGTGAATCCCAAATGCCTCTTCACTGTGTTAAAGGCTTGCTTTCCTTGCTTACTTCAAATGCCTTTGTTGTTTGTTTGATTGATTTGTTTTTCTCCTTTACTCCTTGCTTATGGAGTGTTCTCTAAGCTCTATGCTTTCTGTTGGAAGTCCAACTCACTCTTCCCTTCCTGTTCTGAAGGTTCTCCAAAGAATCCACTTGGACACTCCTTCCTTCAATAATCCCAGTTGGCAGGGGTGGGCTGGGGGGTTGGAGGGTGGGTGCTCTTTACCCTGGTACCTGTGCTTCAGGTGGTCTTGGGAGATCCCCGATCTCAAGACTCACACAAACCCACCTTTTATACGAACTGGGATGACAACTCCGCCCCCACAGCCACAAAAGCCAATCAAGCCAAAGACAACTAAATTAAATCAAACAACAATCTGCCTTGCTGAAGCACCCAGCTCCTACCTGTGCTTCAGGTGGTCTTGGGAGATCCCCCTAAAAAAGTAATTTAAGAAATGGGGAAGCCAGGCATGTGGTGTCCACCTGCAATCCCAGCACTGCAGAGGCACTGATAGGAAGATCTCTGCAAGTGGGAGGCTAGCCGTAACTACCATAGGGAGTTTGAAGCCAGCCTGAGATACACAGTGAGCCCCTATCTCAAAAATTCCATGCTAAATTTTTCTCTCAATTCTCAGAATTAGGAGGAAGATTCCAGAACAACTTTTTTTTTTTTTTTTTTTTTTTTTTTGTCTTTTTGAGACAGGGTCTTCCTGTAGTCCCAGGCTGACCTGGAACTCACAGAGATGGAGATCCGACTGCCTCTGGCTCCCAAGTGCTAGGATTGAAGGCGTGTGCCACCACACCTGGCCCAGAACAACTTTTAATTCAACCTGAACTTAGTTTTGTTATGATGTGATTTGTCTACTTGTTCATTATTTTATCTGTCTAGCAAGTGTTTATTGCTTATCTATATATTTAAGGGAGGGAGGCGGTGTGGGGGCTGAGCCCTCACATGTTCACAGTTGGTAGAGGAAACATAACAAATCAATTGTTACAACAGTTAGGATAAAGCAGTTTCCCTTGTGAAACAGTTAAGCTCATTACAAGAATCGGACATTATTGAGAGAGATCTGGCATGAGTATTTGGGAGACTAGAGATGGGATGTAATTTGTGAAATGATAAGCCAGGTTCTTATTGGTCCTGAGCCAGTTGAGGGACACATTGGAATAGCCAGAAGTGTTTTTTTTATCCTGTTCAAGGAAGGCCCAGGTTGAGGTATCAGAACAATGGCTTGGCTCTTGCCCCAGTTTAAGTCAAACATTTAAATCTGATTTGAGTATTCTATAAAGATTTTTAATCACAAATATCTATTTTTATGTATATAGATGTGATTATGTTTAAATTGAGTATTAACCAACTGTAATAAAAGTGATTTATGGGGGGGCTGGAGAGATGGCCTAGCGGTTAAGAGCGCCGACTGCTCTTACAGAGGATCCGGGTTCGATCCCCAGCACCCACATGGCGGCTGAGAACCGTCTGAAACTCCAATTCCAGGAGAGCTCCAGTTCCAGGGGAATCCGACACCCTCTTCTGACCTCCGCAGCATTGCATGACACGGGTGCACAGACTTGCATGCAGACAGTACATTCATACACATACAGAAATAAATAAAATTAAAAAAAAAATTTTAAGTGATTTATGGGATGGCAAGATGGCTCAGTAGGTAAAGGTGCTTTTGTCCCACACCCTGACAACCTTAGCTCAATTCCTGGAAGCCACATAAAAGTGGAAGAAGAGAACAGACTCTACCAAGTTGTCCTCTGACCTTCCCCACATGCCATGATACACACAACCACACATGTCAATGTAGCCACCATACACACTGAGTAAAAAGAAATGATTTGTGATCACTACAGTAGATGCTTTATTAATTCAGAGCCCTATTTGGTCTTGTTTGTGACTTGCCTGGCCCAAGGTAGGTTTTCAGTAAATGTTTATGGAATTTAAATAAATTTAAAATAATTTAAAATAATAAGAATAGATATTGAAGATTGCATTCAACCACAGAAATAAGTGTTTTAAAATATTTTCTGGGGCTGGAGAGATGGCCTAGCGATTAAGAGCGCCAACCGCTCTTACAGAGGACCTGGGTTCGATCCCCAGCACCCACATGGCGGCCGAGAGCCGTCTGAAACTCCAATTCCAGGAGAACTCCAGATCCAGGGGAATCCGAGACCCTCTTCTGACCTCCGTGGTATTGCACGACACGGGTGCACAAACCTGCATGCAGACAGTACATTGATACACATACAGAAATAAATAAAAATTAAAAAAAAATTTTTCTAACTTAAATATACTATTTCAGAAAAATCATAAGCTTACCTTCACAAATAAAGAATCTGATGAATGTTCACCATATTTTTTATGTTTTAAAATTTTTTTTATTTATTATTTTATGTATATGAGTGTATGAGTCTGCATGTAGGTTGGTGCACCCGTGTCGTGCAGTGTTGTGGAGGTCAGAAGAGGGCGTTGGATTCCCCTGGAACTGGAGTTAAAGATGGTTCTTAGCTGCCATGTAGGTGCTGGGAATCGAACCCAGATCCTCTGCAAGAGTAGTCGGTGCTCTTAACCGCTGAGCCATCTCTTCAGCCCCAAATGTTCACCATATTATTACAAGTTAAATGTGAGTTAAGTCATCAAATAGAGTTAACATCAAGTAGAAGCCAGGCATGCCAGTAGTTCCAGCCTTAAGGAGACTGAGGCAAGACGATCATGAGTTTAAGTCCAGATTAGTAAGACTCTGTATGAAAAAACAAACAAAACAAGAGAGTTTTATAAATTACTATTCCAATCTAAAAGTTATGGAAATAAGTACGCAACTTAATAATGCAAATAAGTAGATGGTGCAAAAATGAAAGTATATAGAAAAGTGTACATTGAAAACAATTTCACTCCCACCTCATTTCTCTCTATTCCATCCATGCCCCTTTCCATCCTGTCTGTTCTGGTTACTTTCTTGTTGCTATGATAAAGTATCATGACCAAATGCAACTTAAAGAAGGAAAAAGGTTTTATTTTGGTTTGGGCTTCCAGAGGGTTAGAGTATATCATGGCAGGGAAGACTTGGTAGCAGCATGGTAGCAGGAGCAGGTTCATCCACACAGAGGAAGGGGGGAGAGAGAGAGAGAGAGAGAGAGAGAGAGAGAGAGAGAGAGAGAGAGAGAGAGAGAGAGGTAGATTAGGCTATAAAACCTCAAAGTTGTTGTAGCATACTTCCTCTGGCAAGGTTCCACCTCCTGAAGGTTCCATAGTCTCCCTAAACATTGCCACCTAACACTAGCCTATGGGGGCATTTCTCATTCAGACCACTACAATAGCTAGTCACTTCTATGACTTTCCTTATCCTGTTCTTTCTGTATCCTCCCAAGAGTTCTTAAAATACAAGTGCACATACATTCTCTTCCTTATACAGATGATAGCATAGTATATTTATTACTTCATATCTTGGTGTTTTTGCTAAATACCACTTATACCACTATATAGCTCCCCCTCCCTCCCTCCTTCCTCTTTCTTTTTTTCTTTCTTTTCTTTCTTTCTTCCTTTCTTTCTTTCTTTCTTTCTTTCTTTCTTTCTTTCTTTCTTTCTTTCTTTCTTTCTTTCTTGATTTCTTTCTTGATTTCTTTCTTCTTTCCTTCTTTTCTTTCCTTCTTTTGATGCCTATTAGTCTATTGTGGGACCATTAGCTTCTTCACTCATTCTCTGTATACACGAGTTGTTCGTAATCTTTGGTTATTATAAGTGGTGCCCCAAGTTAATGCCCAATGTGCATTAGTTCCTATATGTGTTGGTATATTTGTAGGTTACATTCCTAGTAGTAAAATTGCAGGTTCAAATTTGTTAAGTTTCTCCAGAGTAGGTCCCACCATTTTAAAGATGAGGGACCTGAGGCATGGGGATGAAGGCCAACCATCAGGAATAGCAAAGCCAGACATCCCATCTGGGTCAGGTGCTTTTCTTCCCTACTCCCGTAATAGCTTGTGTCTTCATCTACAGCCCCCCCAAACCTTTATCATTGGTATTTTAGCTGTTGGTTGCTTGCTGTCTTCTTGCTGGACTAGTAGTTCTGCTTGTTGAGGGTGTGAGATCCTGTCTGCATGCTCACATTGTAAGTTTGATACTAGCATGGGGTGGTGTGGTATAGTTAGTGCTCCACTAATATTTGTGGAATGAGTGAATGGAGACAAGTTAGGTCTTCTGATTCATAGTATAATGCATGCTGTATTCTGTTTCATTCCTTTACTTAAGAAAACATCAGCCTTACAAATAAATGCAGGGTATGAAGAGCTGTCAACAGACAGCTGTTCACATGAAAAACATGTATAGAATTTTGGTTCATATGAAAAGATTTGGGGATCTCTTTCCAAAATACAAGATATCATTGATGGAAATGCTATTTCTCAAACAAAGAAGGTGATTGTTCTGACAGCTGTCTCTGAGGTTTTACGTAGAATGATCTGGGGTAATGCATCCTAAGAGGTGTGTAGGTGAAGACTAACAGTGTATGTCATTAGGCTATTTAGCCATCTCAGTTTATAGAATCTTTACAGCACATTTAAAGATCCTGTTATGTAGACAACGAGCTCTGCTTTTAGACATAATGAAGAGCTTCATTCAGAAGAGTTTTATTTTCTGTGGTTCTAGGTTGATGGTGGGGTGGGGCAGATTATATGGATTTAAACTCATTGTAACTGAGTTTAAAAGTGGATTCACTACATTGTGAAATGCTGTAAATCATTCAGCCTTCCAGATTCTCTTGAGGATGAAGCAGGCCAAAAGCTGTCAAGATTGAGAGCCAGCCTGGCAAACAGGCCAGTTGCCCTTTTGGAGAGAAGTCATAAGCATGCTGCTGTTGGTTTCCCTGGAATCCATCTCAAGCAGTGATAGCGAATAGAGCATTTCTGAGGAAATGGATGAGATGTTGAAAACAAACTTGAGTCTTGTGAGCGAGGAGTTCAGCACTCTAGTCAAGTGGCCTGAGATTCAGAACTGTCTTCAGTTTCAGCAGGTAACTGGTGTGAAACCTAAGTGTGAAGTTGGTCATATATGCCAAAAGCTTCATAAGTGAGTCTGATGCTGATGCACGTAATTCAAGGGCTAAATCTGTATTGAATACTAGATGCCAAAAAAAGAGAAATAGCCAGGTGTGGTGGCACACACCTTTAATCCCACTCAAGAGGCAAAGGTAGGCAGAGCTCTGTGAGATTGCAACCAGTTTGATCCACAAAGTAATTTCCAGGCTAGCTGGGGCTACAGGTAGACTGGAGGGAGGGAGGGAGGGAGGGAGGGAGGGAGGGAAGGAAGGAAGGAAGGAAGGAAGGAAGGAAGGAAGGAAGGAAGGAAGGAAGGAAGGAAGGCAGGCTGGCTGAGCATTTACTATGTGCTAGACAGCTAATGATCAAACGGCTGTCACTTGTTAAAAATGCTATTTTAAAACAGAATTATGCATCTTAATTGTGCAAAACTTGGATACTTACTGACACCCATTTAAACTCCTATTTACAAATAGGAAAATTATAACAATTTTAAACATTTTTATTTGGAAAAGAAAAGCTATTGTGTAAAAAATGAAGGACAGTTTTCTTTGGTGGAATGTATTAGGTACTTTTTCTGTTGCTGTGATAAAACACTGTGACCAAGGCGACTTACAGAAGGAAGGGTTTATCTGAGCTACAGTTCCAGAAGGTTGGTGTCCACAGTGGTAGGGAAGGGATGGCTACAGAGGCAGCAGAAAGCAGAGAAATCACATCTTCAAACAGGCACAGGAAGCAGGGAGCAACTGGAAATCTGGCAAGGCTTAAGACTTCTCAATTGCCTCTGGCTGGAGAGAAGGTTCAGTGACTAAGAACACTTGCTATTCTTCCAGAGGACTTAGGTTTGATTGCTAGCATCCACATGGCAGCTAACAACTATCCGTAACTCCAAGGGATCCAACACCCTTTTCTGGCCTTGGCAGGCATTGCACGTATATGGTGTAATTACATACATGCAGGCAAGACACTCATACACATAATTTTTTAAATTTATATTTATTTTAAATTTTTTATTTTTTTTATGTGTATGAATGTACTGTCTGCATGTAGGTTTGTGCACTCTTGTCATGCAGTGCCACAGAGGTCAGAAGAGGGTGTTGGATTCCCCTGAAACTGGAGTTAAATACGGTTTTCAGCCGCAATGTAGGTGCTGGGGATTGAACCCGGGTCCTCTAAAAGAGCATTTGGCACTCTTAACCACTAGGCCATCTCTCCAGCCCCTATTATTTATTTATTTATTTATTTATTTATTTATTTATTTTTATATGTATGAATGTACTGTCTGCATGTAGGTTAGTGCACCTGTGTCGTGCTGTGCTGCAGAGGTCAGAAGAGGGTGTTGGAGTCCCCTGGAACTGGAGTTAAAGACAGTTCTTAGCCTCCATGTGGGTGCTGGGAATCGAACCCTGGTCCTCTGCAAGAGCAGTCGGTGCTCTTAACCACTGAGCCATCTCTTCAGCCCCATAAATTTTTAAAAATTAAAAAAAATAAACCTTTAAAGCTGCCCCCAGTGACACATGGGGCCACACTTCCTAAAACTTCTCCAAACAGTGCGACCATCTGGGGACAAAAAGTCCAAATACTTGGAGCCTGTAGGGGTCATTGTCATTCGAGCCACCAGATAGAGCTAGGGTTGGGGAAATACCAAAAGGGTATAAGTTCTTCTAGGTTTGGGGGCAGACATGGGGGGTTTAATCAAGTAGTTATCAAATCCTTTCACTTCTGTGTTTTATCCATCCCCAGTATTCTTCATAACTATTTCCATATGTAGTAGTTACTTTTCTCATTGTGATGACCAAATACCTGAGTAGAAGCAACTTAGATTTATTTTGGCTCACAGTTTCAGGGGATGCAGCCTATCATGGCCAGAAAGGCATGACAGTGGATAGCTCTATGATAACAGCAGCTTACCCACATCTCAGCAGAGTTGGAAGCAGTGATGATACAGGAAGTAGGGCCAAATCTCACCCCCCAGAGATCCACTTCTTCTAGAGAGGCCCTCATTTCCCCAAGCTTTTCACAACTTTCCAAGACAGTCATCATCCAGGGACCAAATATTGAAACATATGAGCCTGTGGGGGACATTTCATGTCTAAACCATAAACCATAATATTCTCTTGGCCTCCATACATTTATATCTGTTTCAAAATGCAAAGTATTCAATGCAATTTCATTAGTAGTTTTTAATGTTTTGTTTTATGTGTATTAGTGTTTTCCCTGCATGTTGTAAGTGCATCATGTGTGTACAGTGCCTGTGGAGGTCAGAGAACTCACTGGATTCCCTGGAAATGGAGTTATGGGCATTTTTAGCTGCCATGTGGGTGCTGGGAACCAAACCCTGGTCCTCTAAAAGAACATCCATTGCTTCTAACTGCTGAGCCATTTTTCCAGTCCCTGTCTTAATAGTTTTGACACTGTTCAAAAGTTCAAAGTCTCTTCTCAGATTCAAGGTGTATCCTTTTTAATCATGAGCCCTTATAAAATCAGAATGCAAGTCACGTCCTTTCATACACAATGGTACAGAGTAAACATTCCCATTCTAAAAGGGCAGAGTGGAAGTAACAACAAAGGAAAATTGGACCAGTGGCAAGACTGCAACCCAGCAGAGAAAACAACCAATCCTGTAACACCACAGCTAGCATCTGGGCTTTATGATGGCATCATCTGAGCTCCAAGGGCCTTGACTATCCCTGCCTTTCTAACTGGTTCCTGAAGCATATGCGGGCTCTCTTAGGCTTTCTCTACTCAGTTCTTTCTGTCTTTCTTAGCAGATGTCCCACATTCCTGGTATCTGAACCATCCTGGCTTTGTTTTCACAATTTCATGCCCAGCCTAGGAGTTCCATGCAGGAATTCTAACCTTTTTACCCACTGTCTGGCCTCAGCAGCTTTCTGCAGCCTTGGTGACAACCTCCATGACTTATCCTTCTTGAATTTTGTATGCTCATCACACTAGCACCACATGGATAACACCAACTTTTGCTCCATAGCTGCAGCAGCCTCTGTGTGCCTGAATCTTGGGAAAATGTTTCCATCAGGGTGCCCCGAGGCTGTATCTTTTCAGGGACTTTCTTCAACTAAATTTGCATCCTAGAGCTCTTGATGGATAGGGTCTTGCCTTCAAGTTGCCTTTCTTAATATCCCTTCACAGAGTCTGATATTTCTCCTAATGGTACTAATTTCTTACAACGCTTTGTCTATATCTGCCCTATGTTGTAGCTTTAACCTGGTTCAAGGTCTTTTCCTTGCCAAAGTCCACATTTGTCTGAAAGTTTAAACAGGCTCATGCTCCTTGTCCCGCATGCACATTTTTTACCTCTCTGATATCTTTTACTATAAATATGGGTAAATACAGTAAGCAATAACTATGTTACAGCTTGACCCCATCCTATCTTGAAATTTCCTCCATGAAAACAGCTTTAGTCCATTGCTTTTGAATTAGCCTCTCTCACTTTTTCAGGACATAGGCAGACTAGTTGGGTTCTTTGCAAGAATGTAATATTAATGTCCTATGTAGTCTTCTTCCCCTCTGAAATCTCATGAGCCCAGCCTCTACTGTCTGCATTTCTTTTGACATTTTGTCTTCCAAATTCTCACCAGAACGATTCATTAAGTTTTGCTTACAGCATTCCAGAGCTTCTCTAGTTCTAAATATATTTCTTCTTTCACGGCAGTGATTCCACTCACTTCTTGGTACTAGTTTTCTGTATTAGTTACTTTTCTCATCACTGTGACCAAGGAATTGACAAGATAAGACAAAAAGAAGTGTATTTGGCTCATGTTTCTGAGAGGATCGGGTCTGTCATAGCAGGAAATCATGGTGGCAGGTAGCTCCGTAGCATGAGGCAGTTGCT
Organism: Rhizomys pruinosus; assembly: GCA_009823505.1. Classification (NCBI taxonomy): domain Eukaryota; kingdom Metazoa; phylum Chordata; class Mammalia; order Rodentia; family Spalacidae; genus Rhizomys; species Rhizomys pruinosus. The sequence goes on along the minus strand of VZQC01003102.1, from coordinate 1,325,352 downwards.
CACATCTCAGACAGGACCGGAAGCAGTATGTGCTATGAACCTCACAGCCTGCTCCTCCTCACTGAGATCTACTCTACTGAGGCCCCACTTCCCAAAGGTTCTGCAGCCACCCCACACAGCACCACCATCTGGGGATAAAGTGCTTTAACTTAGGAGTCTATGGAGGATATTCTACATCAAAATCCTAATGCCATGTATCTGTGTTTTCATGGTTGCCATTTTCAGCAGTAATGAAACAATTATGCTAATATTTCATAAGTTATCAGTTATTTTAATAGCATTATTTAACTCCCCTCCCATGTTCCTTTGCCTTCCTTCTCTTCCTCATTTTCTCATGTTTAATAGTGGTGCTTTAAGCATCTTATACAAATTTGAATCATTTATTTGGAATTCCTTTTTGTTTTTGAGACAGGGTCTCCCTGTAGCCTATGCAGACCAGGCTGGCTTTGAACTCACAGAGATCCACATGCCTCTGCCTCCTGAGTGCTGGGATTAAAGGCATGTGCCACCACGCTTGGCTTGGAATGATTCTTTAAAAATAGAATGATTGCACTGGGTGTGGTAGCACATACCTTTAATCCCAGCACTTGGGAGACAGAGGCAGGTGGGTCTCTGTGAGTTCCAGGCCAGCCTGGCCTATATAGTGAGTTCCAGGCCAGCTGGGACTACAGGAGACCTTGTCTCAAAAAAAAAAAAAAAGACTGATTGTATCAAATAGCTTAGTTTAGTTTATATAACATTTATTTATTTCCAGGCAGCTTTCATGAGAGAAGAGACCAGTTTACAGGATTCCCAGAATGAATATCTGTCTGTGTGTTTAATCAATATTTTGTTTTCTGTGGGATGGTCAGGCAAAAAAAAAAAAAAAAAAAATCCTCTGCCTTGGAACATAAGCTGAAATCCAGGAAGGTAACAGTACCAGATATTTGCAAGGGATTCAAGCTAGCCAAAGAGAGACTGGTTCCAGTAACTGGGCAAAGACATGGAAGGCCATAACTGTGGGGGAACGGTAATGCCTGGCAGCAGAGGACCTGGGTTCAGGAAAATAAAACTCAGATTCATTTACTGGAATACATAGAAAGTACATTCTTGCCCAGAAGTAAGTAGGCAAGACCCACAAAACATTACCAGTTCCAGAATCTGAGACTAGACGGGTGATGCATGGGAATGTAGGACCATGAAGCAAAGCTTGTGTCCTGTAGCCTAGCTCTGCTTGGCTTTATGTCATTTTTATGTCTCTTTATAAGTTAACAGCTATGCAATGGTAACTTCAGATGATGTTTCATTGATGTCAAGGATACACATTTTGCCAGGTTCATCTCTTAGGACTATTTGTTTAAGTTTATCTGGTGTTTTGTTCTTCTTAATTATGGCATGGGTAGTAATGTTATATCACATTTGTCACGTTGGGGTCTTCTGTGTTCTTTTTCTGTTTTGTGATACTGATTCTGATCTATTTGAGGGTATAAATTTTTCCTTTTAAAATAATACTTGAAAATACATGTGATACTAACTGTTCTACTTTGTTACCTCTCTTCCAGCTGGATAGAGTGTGCTAGTCTATTTCTTCTACATATATCCTTAGCCTGTACATGTGGCATGAGCTTAAGATCTAACTTAGTTCTTTACTTCCTGTTCCCTCTTCATTTGCTTGCTAGTACTTTCTCCTGGCTTATCATCTTCCACCTTTTATATTTATTTCTGAATTTTATGGTTATTTTTCTATATAACTTATAACATTATTTTGTAGGAATAATTTTTCTCTTATAAACATTTTTAAAATTTGATAGTTTAGAAACCAGTATTACAACTTCAGTGTTTTTCCTTTGGTAGTCTTGCCAATTTTCCAACATGTGTTTTAGTAACAATATCAAGTTCTGTAAAATCAGTATTTTATTAAATCTACATAATAATTTAGGGAATGTTGTCATTTTTACTATATTTAGTTTTCCCAGCATGGAGAAAATTATATTTCTCTATTTATCCATCTTTCTTTAATTCTGCTGTCAGACTTTATGTCATCCTTGAATAAGCCTTTAATTTTCTGATTTAAATTAATACCCACTTATTGAATTTTTTGTCAGTGTTATAAATGGGTCTCTTCTATATTTTCTAGTTGTAGCCCATAGTATGTAGGCTTGGAGTAGTTTAAAGTTGATTTTTATCCTGAAACTTTGCTGATTTGAAGTTGATTTTATTGACTTCTACAATCATATAACTTTATAACTTCATGATATAGAACTATATCATATAAAACATACTCATTCTCTTCCTATGTTTAATTGCATTTTGGCCCTTTGGATAAGATCAAGTGTAGTATCTTTCTTTATACTTTGTAATTCTTTTTCCTTTTTAATGCTTAATTGCCTATTCAACCATGTAACTACCTTTGCTTTCCAAAGAACCAGGGAATAAAAGAATCAGATTACTAGGTGGAAGGTGTAGACAGCCCATACTTGGATTAACGCATAAACCTGTGATACTGTTTTTGGGACATGAAAGAGATTCCAGGTGAGCAGTATCAGACCTGTTTGAGTATGTTCATATATCTGAAAAAAAGAATATACAGACCCTAAGCTAGGGAGAGATTAGGAAAAATAATATTATGGAATCCAGTTTTGACAATAAGCAGTTTATTATCCAGAATAAAGGATAGCTTCACCAGTGGACTATGAACAGTCTGAAAGTGGAAACAGATGACTAAGGTTTGCTGACAGACTTCACACACTCTTGGTCCCCATTCAGTAGGTTATGCCTAGGGTGAGTCTAGTATATCATGTCTATTAAAATGCAATTCTCTGTCTTGTTCTGATCCTCTGCCCAGTTAGAACCTGCATAGAGGAGTTTCTCTGCTTTTTTGTAATTTCTTATTGAATTTTTATGTAATTTCTTTTTTAAAATTTTATTTATTTATTTATTAGTTTATTTATTTATGTCTTTTCGAGACAGGGTCTCCCTGTAGCCCCAGCTGTCCTGGAATTCGCTCTGTAGACCAGGCTGGCCTTGAACTCACAAAGATCCGCTTGCCTCTGCCTCCCAAGTGCTAGGATTAAAGGCGCGCGCCACCACGCCCAGCTATGTAATTTCTTTTATACCGCCTTGCCCATTGGCACCCTCCCATACCCCGCCCCCAGTGGAATTTATATCTCTGCGCTTGATAGAAAGAAAATGTACTAGGGGCTCAGAATACTATATTCCTTGAGACCATAATGTACCATTACAAAGTAATAATAGACTGAAATATTATGGTGGAAAATACATTAACCACATGAATGTAGAGTATTTTAGTTCCCAATTAATATTTCACAGTAAATTAATGAGTTAGAGTTTTGGTTCTACAATGTCACCCACCCATCAACCATGGCTTCATAGTTTATGTGAAGATAGAACCAGGTTTCTGGCCAAACTCTTTTTTTTTTTTTTTTAAGACAGGGTCTCCCTATAGCCCTAGCTGGCCTGAAACTCACTCTGGACCCCAGGCTGGCCTTGAACTCACAGAGATCTGCCTGCCTCTGCCTCTGCCTCTGCCTCCTGAGTGCTGGGATTAAAGGCATGCACCACCACTCCTGGCTTAAAGATGGTGCTTAGCCACCAAGTGTGTGCTGGGAATCAAACCCAGGTCCTCTGCAAGAGCCATCAGCACTCTTAACCACTGAGCCATCTCTCTAGCCCTTAGCCAAACTCTAAAGTTCAATAATTCTCAATAAGCCTCCTGGGAAGAACTCAATAACTTGGTTGTAGTATGTTTGCATTGCCAAAGGACTTGGAATGAAGCATTCATGAAATAACAGTGTGATCCCTGTGATTTTTTTCTTCATGTGATGAATTGCATTGTTTTCCTTATGTCCACCAATGCAGTCTAAGAATAAACTCTGCTTATTCTATGTGGAAAATTATTTTAGCGTGATTTTTCATTGTGCTTGGTAAAGTTTTCATTTTCATTCATAGAAGTTGGGCATATTTTTGGAAAATTAAACTATTTGCTTTATGAAGTAGATTGAAAAAAGAACATTCTTACCTATTTTGAAAACATTCTTGAACAAACTCATTGGCTACAGATAACATTTAAAGAGTTAATTGGTAATATTTTTATTGTTATAAGTATTCTTTCAGGTTTGCTATTTCCTGACACCTTTTTTAATTTTATTTCCACTTGTGAAATATACTAACATATGACTTAAGAGTTATAATGACCTAGTTATTTTAAAATCCTCTTTTGTAATTTACAATGTAGATTTGATACAACTTTTGGGTTGATGCATGTACTTGCTTGTCTGCTTTTAATTACTTTGCCTTTTCTTTTTTTTTTTATTTATTTCTGTATGTATATGAATGTACTGTCTGCATGCAGGTTTGTGCACCCGTGTCGTGCAATGCCGCGGAGCTCAGAAGATGGTGTCGGAGTCCCCTGGAACTGGAGTTCTCCTGGAATTGGAGTTTCGGACGGTTCTCTGCCGCCATGTGGGTGCTGGGGATCGAACCCTGGTCCTCTGTAAGAGCAGTCAGCGCTCTTAACCACTAGGCCATCTCTCCAGCCCCTACTTTGCCTTTTCTAACTTTATTTTTTATTTGTTATTTGTTATATATATGTATATATATATATTTGTACAAGATTATGTTACTAATCAAATCTAGACCTCGCAACCCCCCACCCCACCAGAGCTCATGCATTTTTTAAATTATTATTTGTTTATTTTTAAGGGATTCTACAATGTAATAACACAGTTGTTTTCAGATAACATTGATGTTACTCAGTTTGCCGTACAATTAGGTAATTGGTGCATTTTGCAAGTATCTATGTCCAAATTTTGAACAACCCAAGGTTCCCATAGTCTAGTTGGAGAAGCTTGTATGCACAGGCATGTTGATCAATTAGGAGTCCAGACTATATTGCTATAGTCTCATGATTCACCCCTATCTCTCCGCAGCCCTTACATTCTACCATGCCTCCTCTTCTGCAATTTGTTCCCTGGGCTTTGGGAAAGGGGCACAAGTGGGTGAGAAGAAAACAGTCTACTTTCTTTGGAGTTGTCATTTTGGACTCTAGTCTGTTCAGGTTGTTTCCCTTCATGGGTTGACAGCTTATCCAGTGATACCTTTTTAGTCATACTAACAAAGCACAAGCAATTGGATGTACAGGCGTTTAAGCAGTACTAATTATTATGGCAAGCTAAGCTGTGAGCATAGACACAGATGCTTGGATGGTATGCTAATCCACAAACTGTGGTTTCTCTATAAAGGGTGACAAGTTCTTATTGTGGCTTATAACATCTCCTAACCACTAGAGGACATAAGCTTGTGGCATCCACTGTGAGTTATTCCTCCAAGGAGAGAGCTAATAGCCAATTAGATTTGGGATATATAGACACATGGCTGCCACTGTTGCACAGTATCTCCAGGCTGTTGAGGTGTAGCTGATATTGACGGAGGAGTCTTGCTTGTCTCAGGGAGACCAATATTTTGCTGTATTGCTTTAGTGGCCTTTGGTAACGCTCTCTGGCATTTCAGAGGCCAGTTGTATGCTAGCAAGTGATGTCTCATAACATTTTTTCATGCTCACACCAGGTCTTCGACAACAGGGACTTACTGCCTTTCTCCTTGCATATATCCCACTTATAGGCAAAAGGCCTTTATAATTTGGGGGAGGGGGTTTGAATCCCCTAGCCAACATCTCCTAGGCAGAATAATTCATTGCTGATGTCAGAGCTTTCCTGTAGTAATATCAAATCTAGACCTCGCAACCCCCCACCCCACCAGAGCTCATGCATTCTGCTAAACATGTTTTTCATCTTTTTTCTCAGTCTTTCTCAAAATTCTCGATGTGCAAATTGACTGTTTTGAGCAGAAGTTCACCCTTTCAGTCAGTTCTTTGACCCAGTCCTTTCTGTTGTTGTTGTTGTAGTTTCCAATATGCATCACTCCCAATTACTTGGACAAAAAGCTCAAGGGATCATGCACAAGAAATACAACTAGGTAATTGGCACTAGCATCCATAGATGAGGGATACCATTCATTGTTTTTCTGGGACTGTGTTACTTCACTTAGCATAATATCTTCTAGTTCCATCCATTTACCTGCAAAGTTCATGATGTCATCTTTCTTTACTGCTGCATAGAATTCCATTGTGTAGATGTACCACATTTTCTCTATCCATGCGTCAGTTGAGGGGCACTTGGGTTGGTTCCAGATTTTTGTTATTGTGAACAGAGCTGCATTAAACATGGCTGTGCATGTATCTCTGAGGTAAGATGAGTCTTGTGGGTATATACCCAGGAGTGGTATGACTGGGTCAGGTGGTAAGCTCATTTTGAGTCTTCCAAGGGTTCTCCACACTGCTTTCCATAGTGGCTGTACAAGTTTACATTCCCACCAGCAGTGTCTAACTTTATTTTTTTAATTTATTTTTATTTTATGTGCGTATGTTAGTGCCTACATGTATAGATGTGCACTGTTTGCATACCTGGTTCCTGCAGAGGCCAGAGAGGGCTTTGGCAAAAGTTCTAGTGTTGTGTGTTGCCCCCAGCCTCTTCCTTGATTCTTGCTTTGATTTCTTTCCTTAGTAATATAGGCAGTGAAACCCTTTTCTCTTAAGAGCTCTGATAGTCTTGAAGATGGCTGCCTGACTTAGAAGTCTTTTAAATACTATTCTCTCGGGGCTGGAGAGATGGCCTAGCGGTTAAGAGCGCCGACCGCTCTTACAGAGGACCCGGGTTCGATCCCCAGCACCCACATGGCGGCCGAGAGCCGTCTGAAACTCCAATTCCAGGAGAACTCCAGTTCCAGGGGAATCTGAGACCCTCTTCTGACCTCCGCGGCTTTGCACGACACGGCTGCACAAACCTGCATGCAGACAGTACATTGATACACATACCGAAATAAATAAATTAAAAAAAAAAAAGATTTAAATACTATTCTCTCCTGAGTATGTGTGTGTCCATTTTTACTGTTGAGTAGATGCTTTCCAGAATTTTATTTTAATCTCCAAACTCAATAGGTGATTTTATTGCACGTAATTATTTGAATAACAGTGATAGGAAGCAGAAACAAAAGACTCTGGAAGGAGATGGCAGGCTAGAAGAGACGAGCTGCTACCATTTGTGATGGTGCACCTGCAGAGACAACAGCCAGGTAAAAGAATAGGCAAGGGCCGCTAGCCCATGAGGGTACAGTGGAGCTCCAAGTCCTGGGGATATGTACAGGCCTGGCTAGGAGAGAACAGGTTTTCAGAAGGCAGCAACTGTGCTGTTACCCATTTGTAATGGGCAGGAGGGACCAGATAAAGAACAGGTTGTATACAGACAGACCAGGTTTGGGCAACATAGTTGACATACACAGATAGTAAATAAATAACCAGGCATCATTTGCTTAGTATTTACATCAGGGAACAAGTGGGTCAGACAGTCTAAGGTGATAGGCGTAACAGTGACAATGTTGGTGGCTATAGAAGGGCCCCTGTACTGATAACAGCAGTTATAACAACTCTCCCTATCTTGTAGTTGTGGAAATAGGTTCACCAGATTTTCAGTAACTGTCCAGCCTTGATGATCTAGCAAGGAGGTAGTGGAACCGAAGCACTTGCCTAGGATCTAACATGCATGGACACATTCACATATGAGTCAAATGAATGACACAGCGAGGTTATGACCTCTGAACCTAAGACAGAGGCTATCTGTCAGGTAGAGTTTTCCATACTTAGTATGTGCTGCCAAGAGCTGGCAGGTATGTGTTGGCAGGTAGAGTAAGGCAAGGCCTCCCAATTGCCTTGCATTGAGACAATTATAATTCTAATGCCCTTCTGCCTAGTTCTCTGCACCTGTGCTAGAAGTGGTATGGGGTGAGTTTATGGAACAAAGCAAAAGCTGAGATAGTCTCTTTCCAAGCCATGAATCAGCCAGCCTTGCCAATGTGTCTGTCCACTGCCTGAAGTGACTGAGGAACCTTGCAGACCTCCTTCCTAGCAAGGTAGTAAACTACAGCCTGAGCAGGCCAGATAACAGTTTTAGGGGGAAATATTTATCTGTATTTATTTTTGTTTCATCCTCCTGAAATTCTACTATACTGGTATACATTTTATACTGCTCATAATGTATTAGTATAGTGATTCATAGATACAACTTAAAATAAGTATATAGAAACATTGATGTGAAGCACAAACAGTTTTTTACTGATGGCCGAGATTTTAATGCTTAGAGAGCAATGTTCTAGGAAAATAGACCCCAAACCTGGCAGAGCAGCACTTCAGTCTCCAGATTTCCTTGGCCAACTACGCTTAACTGTTGTTGTTATCCCCAGGGGTAGGATCCATGGATGATTTTTTTTTTTTAATCAACCTCCAGCCTTGGCATACTAAGTTATGGTATGGTTTCAAAAATCTGCCTCATTACTTTGTAGTTGCTGGGGGAAAGATCTTGGTGTCAATTGCTGCAAATAGATAATTGGAAAACAAAACATTGACTCCTGTGATATTTTGATGACTACTTATGAATCGGCTTATTTGCTGTGGTTTGTAATTCTCAGGAGAAAGAGGTAGACCACTGTCCAGCTTATTCTCTGCTTCTTCCTAGAACAGTATTTGACAAGTGCAAATCTCTAGTAAGTGTCTATTGAATAAGCGAGTGAACAGAGTATCCTTTCCCATTGTGTTCTGGTGATCAACTCCCTTTTCTCCTCAAATACTGAAGAAAGAATTAGTGTTAGGTGTGCTGAGGCAAATTTGTATGCTCTGATAAGCCATTGGTTATTCCACTAAACTGATTGATTTATTTGTATGTTCAAAAATTACATTAATTCTCTTATCTAATTTTTCATTTTTTGTATTTTTGAGACAGGGTCTCCCTGTAGCCCCGGCTGGCCTGGAACTCACTTTGTAGATCAGGCTGGCCTTGAACTCCCAGAGACCCACCTGCCTCTGTCTCCCAAGTGCTGGAATTAAAGGCATGCGCCACCACGCCTGGCTCTAATTGTATTTTTAATAGTGCTTAAGAAAGTAGTGGACATTGGTAGGTAATGCACAGAGATCTGCTTCTATTCCATTTTCACTTCAAGTCCCTGTGTCTTTAAGGAAAGGGCTAAGTAACTTGGTCACTCTCCAGATCCAAGAGGAAATGGATTGTAGCAGTTGTGCCTTTGTGCAGCAGATGTTTTGGTTGGAAAGGCTATCAGCCATCTGACTCATAATAAATCCTCAATTCCAGTAAATTCCCAGTTTTCAGTTACAGTAGGTAGGATGCAGGAAAACAGTGTCTTCCACTTTGGGATCTTTGAACTTGGTTCACACATCACCACTGTTCCCAGCGCTATGCTGTGAGGGGATGGAACAGAAGGGAGGTCAGAGCAGTTCCAGGAATAGACTCTGTCAGTTGGTGCTTTTGTGAGAGCATTGGAGGTAAACCAAAGCTGCTGGCCTCCCTGACCTAGTACCAACAGCAAGAAAACATGTGCTGGGCTTTCCTGTAAATTCTCGCATTAATATTGCTCCTAAATTATGCCAATTTGAATAATCAATATTAATTTGAACAATCAAGTTACTACTATTTACTTACACTATGTACAGTCTAAAGTTTTTGTTTCATTTTGGGAGTATCTTTTATCTTTTTTCAAGGAACTTTGAAAGTAATTATATGGTTCTTATAGCATGCCTTTCATTTTTTTAAATTTTATCTATTTTCGTATGTGTATGAATGTACTGTCATGCAATGCCACGGAGGTCAGAAGAGGGTGTCGGATTCCCCTGGAACTGGAGTTAAAGACGGTTCTCAGCCACCATGTGGGTGCTGGGGATCGACCCCGCATCCTCTGCAAGAGCAGTCGGCGCTCTCAACCGCTAGGCCATCTCTCCAGCCCCAGCATGCCTTTCATTTTAAAAAACTGTTTTATGGGAAAGTTTATGTATATATACTTATCAAAATTTGAATAATATTTTACAGCTAATGTTTGTGAGGCATAAATCAGAATTATAAAAATGTGTCTTGTATTATATTATATTATGAGCTTGACTGAGAGACTTGCTGAGTTAGTGAGGTAGCAGCTCATTCTTCTTCCCCTGCTATTTTCCAGCATCAGGGTTTTTCCCATCATCCCTGAGATGGGAAGAATGTCGGAATCTTCACAGACATGAATAACTCAAGGCCCCATGGCTTCTCAGTCCTGTTTCTTCTAGTCAGCAGCCTGGCTCTTACTTCTGAGAGCTTCCTAGGAGATCTGTTTCCAAGGGAAACATCAGAGTCAGAAGTTCACTTGTCCAGAGTGCCTAATTTTTCCCAGATTGGTCTTTGACCTTTCTTATCTAGGATCAAATTATTTCTAAATAGTTATATTTAGCACTATGTTCCTCCTATGTAATTTGTACTTTCCATTTTTAGCTGATTAAATGGTTACCACAGATCTCATGAGCTCATTGAGTAGAGTCCATTAGAATGCATTTTTACCTTTGCCTTCTAAAGCACAAATAGAAAGCTTTAACATTCTGTGGAATTTTTTTTCAGTGAGAAAATAGTAGAAGAAATTCTAGGGGCTGTAGAGATGGCTCAGCAGTTAAGAGCACTGGCTGTTCTTAAAGAAGACTCAGGTTTGAATTCCAGGACCCACATGGCAACTAACAACCATCTATATCTCCAGTTCCAGGGGATCCAACACTCTCTGTCCTCCAGGGGGACTGTATGACACAGGTGCACTTATACACGTGTAGGCATAACACTCATACACATAAAATAAAATAAAAAAATTTCTAGCTTGACCTGATGGGCCTAGACACAGATGACAGGATGCATAAAGTGCTGGGGAGGGGGGTGTGTGGAGAGGGGAATGTGGGAGGGTGCTGATGGGAGAAGGGGGTGTAGAACGATTGGGATGTTCTGTGTGAAATACACACAAATTCAATAAAAATATTTTTATTGATAAAAAATAAAAAGAGAAATTCTGACTCTGGATTTACCTAATGAACATGTGTATGTGAGAGAGTCATGAGGAGAGGGAAGACTATAGCATTAAGAAGAAAAGAAAGAAATAAGTGGTTCTCTGAAAACTTGTTTCATGCATATTTGTCTCTGCCACACTGAGCAACATGATACTTGTACCTAATAACATCTTGGATTGTGATGAGAAAAGCATGGCCTGTGTTATAATGATGGAGTTTCTTTCCTGATACCCTGTTTAGACTAGTTGAAGACTCTGGGCATTTTGCTTATATCTTTAAGATATTGTTAAGCCTGTACAATAAGATGATAATAGTATCTGTCTTAATAGATTGTTGTGATTAAGTCTTGTCATGATGCTTAGCACCCAGATAGAAATAAACCTTATGAAGCAGTGTCTGTGAGAAGCATTGCTAACCCAGATTAGATTGTTTTACATATCAAATCTTAACTCTGTGATCAATGAGAGGCCATCCATCCTGGTAGACTTATGTGATAAAATGATGAGATTCCCAGTTTGAGGAGAACAGCAGTATTTGGGAAAATTATTAAGCCTATATTATGATCTGATAATTATACATTTTCTTATGCAATTAAATGTAACTGTGTTTTCTACATATCTGTACATTAAAAACATATTAATATGTTTTGTGTAGTTGGTTTGGTTTTGAAGCAATGCCACAGAGGTCAGAAGAGGGTGTCGGATTCCCCTGGAACTGGAGTTCTCCTGGAATTGGAGTTACAGACGGTTCTTAGCTGCCATGTGGGTGCTGGAGATAGAACCCAGGTCCTCTGCAAGAGCAGTTGGTGCTCTTAACCGCTAGGCTATCTCTCCAGCCCCGAACTCATGGTTTTTTAAAAATTTTATTTAATTAGTTATAATCAGTTGCTATCATTATTTGGACCGTCTATGTTCCTTATCTATCTGTATTGAACAGCCATATTCATACCGATGCCTCGCATTCCAATTCAATCCTTTAGGCACATTCTGTTTCTTCCACTAAAAGTAATAAATCTGCTTATTGTTATCCTTGGATCCTTGGAGAGTTACTATAGTATAATGTGTGGATGTGTATGCACTCTCCATGCCCTGGTAGCTTATCAGTCTCCTGTTGTTGCTTTGTCATCTCTTCCCCTGGGCAGGCACTCTTCTCATTCTGCTTGGACATGTACCAGGTTACCTTTCTGTGCAGACATCTTTCTCACTGCTCTGGACCACTGTAGAGCTCCCTCCTCTACCCCAAGTTCAACCTTGCCCTCCTCCCTCCAGCCTTCCAAAGCTCTTAGGATACTGTAAGTGATCTGGTAGTACATATCACTATCCATGTGACCCTTAAAACGAGCTCCTTAACTAGAATACATCAGGGTTATTTTTATTCTGGTCCTTAAACTTGTTCAGCTTCGCCTTTCACCATTTCTCCCTAGTATCCCACGCGTTAGCCTTTCCGAAGAGTGCTGATTGGGCCATGTGCCTTCACACCTAAGCATCCTTCTTTCCACTCCCGTAGACTTTTTTTTCCTTTTTTTTTTTTTTTTTTTTGGTATTTTTGAGGCAGGGTCTCCTTTTTGGTACCAGCTGTCCTGGAGCCTGGAGCTCGCTCTGTAGACCAGGCTGGCCTTGAACTCACAGAGATCCACCCACCTCTACTTCCCGAGTGCTGGGATTAAAGGTGCGCACCACCACAGCTGGCTATACTCCCGCGCCTGGCTACACTCCCGTAGACTTTTTATTCCCTTAGGACACTTGGATTCTTTGCAACTGACATTACCTCCTCCTTGAAAAGCCTTATGTGACGCCTAGCTTTGCCCTATTTTAGCTTCCCAGTGTTGCCCTACCACTGGGGCAGGTGAACACGCCCAAAACACTTTTATTTTACCTAGAAGTTAGTTTACTTGTTTCTCAAACTGCATGAATGACAGTGGGTCTAGTCATGGAGGAAAGCTCAGAATGTTTTATTGGGGTTGGGGAAGATCTTTGTTGTTGTTGTTGTTGTTGTTGTTGTCGTTGTTGTTGTTTTAATAAGTTTTGGGTTTTTTTTAACTTTTTTTATTAATTTATTTTTATGTGTATGAGTGTACTGTCTGCATGTAGGTCCATGCACCCGTCTTGTGCAATGCCGCGGAGATCAGAAGAGGGTGTCGGATTCCCCTGGAACTGGAGTTCTCCTGGAACTGGAGTTACAGACGGTTCTCAGCTGCCATGTGGGTGCTGGGGATCGAACCTGTGTCCTCTGCAGGCGCTCTTAACTGCTAGGCCATCTCTCCAGCCCCAAGTTTTGTTTATTAACATAATCGGTGAAACCCTGTCTTGGATCTTTAGCCATTTGTGATTAAATAACAGATGCAAGAAACCCAATTTAAGGGCTTACCCTAGACTGCTATCTTAATTACATTATTTGATATCTATTTAGTACAAACTTTTTTCAGCAGCTTGAATCCACATTCCAGTGTGAATTAGAAATGTGAAGCTGTTAATAGCTTCCCTAGAGAATTACAACTTGAAAGAACGCTTCAGTACTTTCATCATTTATGCATCGTGAAATGTCACGATTTCTGTTCATAGTTTCTTTATAAGCACAAAGCTGCAAATATTCATCAATTGATCTGTCTTAAACCGCTGTTACTTTAGAAACAAGTTCAGTAACCCAGGCCAATGATAAAACCTAACTCAATTTATGCTGCTTCTAAATGTAGCATCAACACTTCTATAATTAGTAAAGTTCTAGCAAATCCACCTACTCAAGAGCTATGCTAAGTCCAACATTTATAGTGTTTCATTTATGAGCTATTAATATGTTTTCTCACCTATGAATATTTCTACTCTTCATAATTCACTGTAGAGACACTTTTGATCTGTTCTTCCTCTTTTGGATTTTGCATTTCCTTTTTGATTCACACAGACCCCATTTAGTACATGACAAAGAATTTTCAAAGCAAATTTGGATCTAGCAGAATTGTGTAGAGGGGAAAAAAAAAAAGGCATTACAACAGGAATCAGCAGCCCAGAGTTTCTGCCCTGTGACTAATTAGCATAGGACAAATCACTTCCCTTATCTGAGTGTCTCTGTGAATCTGTGGGTGTTGGAATCAGTGGTTACAAATATTTCTTTTTTTGTTTTCTTTTTTCTTTTTCTTTTTTTTGGTATTTTTGAGACAAGGTCTCCCTTTAGTCCCAGCTGGCCTGGAGCTCACTCTGTAGACCAGGCTGGCCTTGAACTCACAGAGATCCACCTGCCTCTGCCTCCCAAGTGCTAGGATTAAAGGCGTGCGCCACCAGGCCTGGCTACAAATATTCCTTTTTAATATAAAGCAGATAGAATAGAATACTAAGGACCCCAGGTGAAGTAGAGACCAGGAACCAGGAAGCCTGTCCATTTGGTCCCGTCTCCCCCCCCCTCCCCCCCCCCCNTTTTTTTTTTGCTTGTATACTGATAAATCCTAAACTTCATGTCAGACACTTCTCTTCTCCTAGCCCAGTGAAATATCATCACTCACTTGTATTTTCCTTCTGGAAAGTCATAGGATGATAGCTCAGTCCATTTCTTTTCAATGCCCTCTTTATGTTAGCCTCTGTTGGTTTTTTTTCTTGCCAATCCACTAAGCCAGTGCTTCTCAGATTTTACTGTGTATACAAATGGCTTCCCTGATGCTTAGTCTGAGTAGCAAGGCTCTGAGCCACACCATCCCTTTGTGTAGTCTTCCCTGCCTATACTATTCACAAAAGTTCCACCACACCCTCATGGTCCTCTGTCTCTAGGCTTTTTGAATTTGACAGCCTGAATGAAGGAAGAGGTAGAAGGGTCTTCATTGGAAAATAGCCAGTGCTTACATTTTAGCTTCATGCAGCAGAGAAAGCCAGAGCCTCTCCTTATTTGTACCACTTTGAAAAGTGCTGTGTCTTTTCTTCTTGGGACACGCATCTGCTTTCTTTATCTCTTTTCTTGTAAAAGCACAATATAAGAGAGAGTTAAAAAGAATCGAATGAATTGATTGTGCATCTCTAGAAAAATGACAGGTGAGCTTTGCCACGTTTCCTCACAGGGCTTTTGACCATTAGTCCTGTCGTACTTGCTGTCTTGGATGAGCTCTTACTGAAGGAGGAAGAATGCGTTTCTCGTTTTCATGTGTTTGTATTTATTTGAGAGAGAAAATTAATGGTTGCAATTTTTTGTTGTTGTTGAGGTTTTGTTTTGTTTTTTTTTTTTTTTTTTGACAGGGTCTCCCTAGCCCCAGCCCACCTGGAACTCACTTATGTTACGTAGACAGGCTGGCCTCGAACTCATAGAGATCTACCTGCCTCTCTGCCTCTCTGCCTCCTCTGCCTCCTCTGCCTGTTCTGCCTCCTCTGCCTCCTCTGCCTCTGCCTCGAGTGCTGGGATCAAAGGCTTGTGCCACTATATCCTGTGTAGTTTACAGGCTTTTTTGAGTTGTTCACTGTGTTTATCACAGGGTACTGCACATGGTTGGTATACCCTAAATTAGTTAAGACACCTAGTGTGTTGTTTTGAAGCTTATTAGCTTTAGTTTTAGGAAGTTAGATTATGATTAGAAATGGTGAAAAACAATTGTTCTTGCCTTTCTGCACTGTGGGATTTGATCATTGGGTTAAGTATAGAAGCCTTTGTCCTCTGATTCCTGGGGATAATCTGAACCTGTGGTGAAAACACATATTCTGACCAATTTTATGCCAATTGCTTTCCATTGGAAAATTAGGTTAATAATTAACATACATCTCTGCTGTTTTTAATAGCAAACCCCACTTGTGAAGTCCATTTTGGATCATTCATTTGTGGACAAGCATATGTAGTCATTCAGTCATTTCCCATCAGATATTTACTGAGTGCCTTTTTTAATTTTTTGTAGAACATACCATTCTAGGCAGTGGAAATATAAAATGAATGAAACAGTATCTGCTGTTAAAGAATCCACACAGAGATAATGCAAATGCATATAGTAAATAGCTTTAAAAGACAAAAGAAATAATGAAATATTACTACATGAATAGCATAGATAAAGTCCTGATGTAGTGCAGAGGAAAACCGTTTCATCAGGTGATGGTCAAAGAAGTCTCAGATATGACCTCTGACATGGATTTTAATGATTGGTTCAGTTGGAGACTTGGGGTTGGGGAAGGGGAGGTCAATCAAGATTGAATTCCTTAGGGTGAATGGAGGGACAGGTTAGGCAGATAGCTCAGAGGACCTTGAATGCAGGCCATTGTAGAGGCTTTTTAGCCTGGGAGTAAGGCACAGTGTTTGCCCACTTCTCAGAATTCATTTTCTACCCAGGATCTTTTCCTGTAGCCAGTTCCAGAGAGATGCAGTTCAGACCTCTCTCTTCTTTTCCATTGAGCTCCAAGCTGCCCTTTAGGTTCTGTAAATAATGTTAGTATCAAATCAATAAATCAGTCCTCACTACTAAGGTGGAGTTTTTAGTAAGTACCATCCTTTGTTTTGAAGTATTTTATTTATTATTTTTATGTGTATGAGAGTACTGCCTGCATGTATATAAGTGTACCCATGTTGTGTAGTGCCCACGGAGGTCAGAAGAAGACACCAAATGTCCTGGAACTGGAGTTACTGATGGTTGTTAGCCCACATGTAGGTTGTAGGAATTGAACCCTGGTCTTTTTCAAGAGCAGTCAGTACTCTTAACCACTGAGCATCTCTCCAGTTGGCCCATCCTTTGTTTTAACACCTGTGGCTTGTGTTGGTCCCATTAACAAAGGTGTGCTAAGTATCCAGAATGACTTGGAATAGGCATTGTATCATTGCGTAGGCACTAAGTCCAAGGCAAGAGACCTGCTGGGTGGTTGAGCACAAAGGTGTTATCCACTAAGGTCTTTCCCTTCTGTCTTCATGCTCAGAATCACCTGAGAACAATCTCTAAACCCCAGACCTCCAAACAACTTGGAGGCAAAACAACAGAGTATAGCTTTAATAGTAAGAAGAATGGTCTGGTAAAGGAAATGATAGCATACCAAATCTCAAAGGAGTGAAACCAGCATTTGTTGAGGACCCTCTTTCTGTCTACTTCTGTACTTGGTACCCTCACATACATTTGCAAAAGCCATACAAGCCTTTTGCTTCCCATAATACCCACATTTGGCATATCATATGGAAAAAACCAAAAACATGTAATCCTTTTGCAGTTTTTTCTATAGCTAAAAGTTCACCATATTTGGGTACTTCTCAAGTTGCAGGACAAGCTTACAAAACATTTCATGTGTTCAAAGGCGTATTGCTATGAACTTTCTGCTTTTAGCATAGCTACATCATACTTTTTCATTCTTTGGGTGAGGAGGAACAGTGAACGCAGGCTAGGGTGTTCAGGGGTCTAGAATGGGTTGGGTGTTATTTCAAGACTATCAGGATGGGAGGCAGCAACTCCAGAGCTCTGCAGCTTCACTGCAGCTGAAGCCTGGCACTGCGGCAGGAGACTGCTTTAGTGAGTGTCTTCTGGCATGTGTGTAGCATGCAACTCATCTTTACCCAAGAGGCTCTGAGGTTCTGTTTAAGGGCCCAGCATCGTATTGCATGTAGTAAGTATTCCAATGCTCACGAGATAAGCTTTTCTTTCTTTTGTTGCACTTCTGCAAATTTTGATTTGCCATGGTATCTTCTATATTAGTCCAAAAGCCTTTATAAGAAGAAAATTATTTATAAATGAAGGAAACCACTTCAAACCAGCTCAAGCATTTAGGGCAATTTATTAGCTTTCTGAAGCCAAGAGCAGACTGAGTAGCCAAACCACAGCAAGAGAAGGGACAGCTGGACAGGCTTATGGGACAGGATCAGATGGTGCCAAGGCTCTGGCATCTCTCCCCTCCATTTCTGAGTTGGCTTTTTTTTCTCTGCTGTTCCAGCCTGGTCTCTTCCATGGCATGGGGGTGGAGGTGGGGGAATGTGGCTGCTGCTGGTTTCTTCTGCCTCTTTAGAGGGGCTGGCCTGTACTTAATTATAAATCTTGAAGGAAGGTTCAACTTGCCTTAGACCTACCAGGTATTCCCAAGGCATGAAAAGACTGTACTTTTAGGAGCTATGAGGATTGGGCTTGGGGTGAGTAGCATCCAGAAGAGTGATGCTTCTCACAGAGGAGAGGAGTCTTGTAGGCAGACCACAGATGACTACCGTATCAACTGACCCTGTACTTCTGCATCACTTATAAAGTTCTGCATAAAGAACTTAAGTAAAGGCTTTCATCTACTTTTTCTCTAACTTCTAGAGACATACTAAGGGCATGGTGAGCAGCATTCATATCTGTTCATATAAACCTTAATAAAGGCTTGCTGTGATTTTCATTTGTTTTATTCAATTCTTGGATAAAAGTCAGATACAAGGTTTGTATCAGTTTACCTATGTAACATCACAGTTCAGAGATATACCAATATGTAATTCAGTATAATTTGTGAAGCAGTTACAAAAATTATGGTTATGCTGGGCATGGTGGCACACGCCTTTAATCCCAGCACTCAGGAGGCAGAGGCAGGTGGATCCCTGTGAGTTCAAGGCCAGGTCTACAGAGTGAGCTTCAGGCCAGCTGGGACTAAAAGGGAGACCCTGTCTCAAGCAAAATCCCAAAAAAAAAAAAAAAAAAAAAAAAAAAAAAGATGATTTAAATAAGTGCAGAAGGTTTTTCTCATCAGGTTCATTAAGAGCAGAGTTGTTGGGGGATAATAGGGAAAATCTCATGTTTCAGATTCTTCTCAAAAAGCTTTGGTGAGTAGAGGAATTGGCAAAAGTGAGGAAACATCTTTTGCTGCCAACAAGAATTCAGACTATGGCACAAGACTTCTCACCCAGTGACGTCAGCTTCTTGGAGAAGAGAGTCTTGTTGCACAGTGTTTAGAACAGTTCTTGTCTGCCCAAAGGGAGCTGGTAATTTTCAAGGCTATGTTTGTTAGGAATAATAACTGATGGGCTAGTAATTGACCAGGAAAATCTTGATCATCATCATTTTAAAAGAGCCTGGATTTTCCTCCCAAAGTTTACTTGAACAACATGTGTTTCAATTTAGTTTTCTAAACAGCAGCTATAACTAACATATTAAGGGAAAGCACAGCTTCACAAGCAGATTCTTGCATAAATGAAAGCTGTGAAGTGGCCTTTGTTCATGAAAAGGATCAAAATACAAATTTTGTAAAACCTAAATCCATACTGTATCTTGACGTCTCTTAGTAATGAACTAAAGCATCACTTTTGGGAAGCACGGGCAGGTGGCAACAGCACTGCCCTCGTGTCCTGATCTTATCCTCTACGAGCTGGCTATTTCTGGAACATCACTTATCCTTCCCTGACCTGAAAATCAGCACTTCTTATTTTCACTGAGTGGAGTTAGTTAATCATGGAATGTGCCTAACTGTGTACTATTGAAGGGAAATCAGCATTCCAGTCTCAGAACTTGATGATCCTCATCAGGCCCCGGGGAAAGCCATACACTTTCACTGAGTCTGTGGAAAGATCAAATGGATTCATTCTGTTTGGCAGTGTGACTTCTGTAGTGATTAGTTTTCACACTTTCATGACTTTTAATTTCTTACTGTATAGTTTCTAAAAATAAATATTAAACACAAAATGTATATATTTTTTCTATCTTTGAATATCTGCTGGATTTCTGTTCCAGCAGGATAGTCTGTTCTGGGTAACAAGGGAATAAAAAATGGTTGCTCCTGTGTTTTGGAGCATACAGAATTTAGACACTAAATGGGGAACAGCTAAATATGTAGCCCTGCACATAGATTTCCAAGTTTTTTTATACCCTTTTTTGAACCCTGATACTTAGTCTTCTTTGTTCCCAATAGCATTTGGCTGGGGTTGGGTGGGGTAAGGGGTGGGGAATGGCGTCATCGCTGAGTCCCCAGGTTCCAGCTTAACCTGCATGAATTCAAAACTCTTGTTTACCATTTAATCTCTTTGAGCTTCAGTTTCTTCAAGTAAAAATAATAAATTCTATTTTATAAAGTTGTTAAAGCATTAATAAAGCTAGCAGTTAACTAAACACTGAATAAATTACTATTATTGGACACGATAAAAAGGAAGAGCTAGATCTTCTTATGCTTTGGATATGAGGGTCCCCCAGAGGGCTGGTGTACTGAATGCTTGCTCCCCTACCTATTTTGGTAGGTTCTAGAAAATGTAGGAGATCAAGTCTAGTTGGAGAAAGTAGCCACTGGGGGTGTCTTTGAAGGGTGTGCTTCATCCCCTTGTGTCGATCTCTGTGTCACTGTCTATGTCTGTCTGTCTGTCAGTCTGTCCTCTCTCTCCCTTCCAGGGTCTCCCTGTAGCCTCAGCTGGACCAAAACTCGCTCTGTAGATGAGGCTGGCCTCAATGTCACAGAGATGCTGTGCATGCCTTCGTGCTGGAATTAAAGGTGTGCATGATCATACCCAGCTATCTAAATCTTATATTAAGTAATAACAGGCCACCCCAATTTTCCTTTTAAGATTCTTATTGACCTTCATTGTTAACCTCTTATTCTCTTATCATCCCCTTTCTCTGCTTTCAGTTTCCTCCATAACATTCATAGCATACTCTGTATTATTTACTTGTTAAATGTGTGAATGAATGATAGCACTATAAGAGAATTTTACTCTCTCCCACTTGAAAAGAATTGACTTGAAAATTTTTAATTTATGTAATCTGATGTTAAAGGTATATTAAATACTGGAGCATCTAATAAATAAACCTCTCACCAAATTTCAGAATAAGATTTTGTTTTCAACTTTTTTAGTTTTCTTGTAGCTTGCCATGCCCATGGACTGGTTTTGCTAGTGCTGGTTATAAATTTGTTGTAAACCCTTCTGAATTGAGAAATATAGTGGCTTTTTATAGTCCTCCTTCTGTGACCCTTATTTAATAACATTTTAATTCAGCTGATGTCTGTCAGCAATTAGTTAATTGGTAGTTTGTACCTATATTGACACTAATGTTCTCAACATATAGGGACTTGTTTAACAGTTGCTGTCTTGAAACAATTAGCATATCAAACAAGTACTGCATAATGATAAATTGTACTTGTATTTACTTTCATTTCCAAGGTTAATTGTTTCTTTCTATAAGCTTTTGATACTTGCCAAGAGCCTCAATTGAGAATAGTTATATAAGTGAATCATGACCTAACAAGAAATGTTGACCCTTATTATATTAGATGGATTCTTAACTGATACTCTTTTTTCAAATTCACAGTTTTAAATAAAATATAAGTGATTGTAGATTGAAGATACTAAAAAGGTAAACATTGAAGATCTTCCTAGATGAAAGCACTTTCTGTTCAATTTTAAATCTTTTTTTAAAATTTTATTTGTTAGTTTCTTCAATTTTATACATTGTACCTAAAACTCAAATATTTCTCAAATTAGAAAAGCAAGTGGAGTGGTTAATTCCATTTTTCCTATTATTCCTGCATTAATTTTTTTCAACCAATCTGTTGTGTATTTACTATGTTCCGGGCACTGGGAATGAAGGAGAGTCGTTTAGACTCTCAGGAGCTCACCTATTGTGAATATTCGCTATAACATCAGGAACACCTTTCTTTTTCAGTCAAATGCTGAGCCAGAATCACTGTTCCATCTCAGCTGTTATTAACTCACCATGTGCATGTGAGCGCCTGACATACTTTTGTATAGGAAGAAGGCAACATTCTTTAGCTTTAGCAAATTTGGCATCTTTTTTCCCTATTTAGCCAATGGCAGTTTGAGATGGCGCATGGTAGAAAGCCCTGAAAGTGTATACTTGTACATTTTTAAATGTCCCTTACTACGTTTTAACCATCCCCTGTTTTCCAAATGCTGCCATTAGTGGTTACAATAATCATCTGTAATGTTAGCTTCTAAGAATCATGGTACAAGAGCTTCTTTTCTAATTTCCCAGATGGGAGGGAACACATGTACAAGCCTGTTAGAGTTGCAGAAACTGGAAACAGCACTGTGTGGATTTGTATTTTTGGAATGCTTTGGCCTTATTTAAGCACCCCAAACCAAACCTAGCTATCCATTAGGAGTCAAACACCAGTTCAAGGAAAATTTGTGTGTCACACTAAGAGGAGTATGCAATTCTTGACTCAATAAAAAATAAAGAAAACTCAAGGTACTTCTCAGTTGTCTAAATGAGAAGAATAAGGGGATCAGTTATAAAGGAAAGAAATAGAATGAGTCCTAAAGATTAAAAAAAACTAATTCAGCCAGGCATGGTGGCACATGCCGTTAATCCCAGCACTCGGGAGGCAGAGGCAGGCAGATCTCTGTGAGTTCAAGGTCATCCTGGTCTACATAGTTCCAGGACAGCTTGGGCTACAGGGAGACCCTCTCTCAAAAAAGATAATAAATCATAAAATAAACAGACCAGTGTTTCATGTGCTTTTTTTTATATATATAATGTCAGATAGTAAGTGTTGATTACGTAAACCAGAGTCAATCTTTTTCTTTGAAGGCTTGTTTTTTACTGAATTTTTGTGTATTTCATACATAACTTCTCAATCTGTCTTAATTGACCTTATACCCCCTTCTCCACTGGTACCCTCTCACACCCCACCCCTGGAGTTCATACATTCTGTCATTTATGTTAGGTGCTAATTTATTGCCAATTTATCCTTATGTGCCAAATTATTCTCCTTTGCCCATTCCTCGGTGCCAGTTCATCCTCAGAGCTCTAGTCAGCCTATCTGGAGTCCCTCTCTTAAAAAAGGCCAGTTCTTTCTTACCCAACCATAATCAGCTGCAAATATTTCTTCAGCCAAGTTTAGGTTCTGCTTCCCATTTCTGCAGTTTCTTTTTTAATTTTTTAATTTTTTTTTAACAAATCTAGACCCGTGTCCCCCGCCCATTCTCCCACCCTGCCAGAGCTCATGCATTCTGCCAAACATGCTTTTCATCTCTTTCTCAGTCTTTCTCAATATTCTCCATGAGGAAGTTGACTGTTTTGAGCAGAAGTTCACTGTTTCAGTCAGTTCTTTGATGCAGTCCTTTCTGTTGTTGTTGTTGTTGTTGTTTCCATATGCGTCATCCCAACTGCTTTGGACAAAAGCTGGGGGGCCTTACACAAGAAATACTTAAACTAGTAATTGGCACTAGCATCCACAGATGAGGGATACCATACGTCCTTTGTTTTTCTGGGACTGTGTTACTTCAACTCAGCTGATGTTTTCTAGCTCCAGCCATTTTTCGCAAAGCTCGTGATGTCGTCTTTCTTTACTGCTGCATAGAACTCATTGGTGTAGATGTACCACATTTTCTCTATCCACTCATCAGTTGAGGGGCATTTTGGGTTGGTTCCAGCTCCTGCTATTGTGGAGAGAGCTGCTTCCTGCTCTTCCTTCGCTGGCCTCAGGAGATCTCATTTCTGGCAGTTTCATGTGGGTCTTTTGTGATTGGCTTAGATGGGTCGTGGCAGGCTCGACACCAATGCTGTAGGTTCAGAGACGGGGTCCCAGACTCGTGGGATTCATTTCCATATGGTCTTGCACCAGCTCCCTGGCTCTTACAATCTTTCCGCCCCCTCTTCCACAATGTTCCCTGAGTCCGGGATGAGTGAAGCTGAATGGCAGTGACTTATCCATGGACCCACGCTCTGTAGACTCCTAATCTCCATGATTTGTCCATTCGCACCCTTTTGAATTCCTGGCCTCCTGTTGCATGGGGAGTTTCCTTAATGAGAATAAAGGGGTTAATTAATGTCCTCTTGATCCCTTGTTCTTTGTTTGTGTGAGCCTTAGGCACAGAAGTTGCATTGTTGATGTGTTACTTAGGCATTCTGTTAAAACCACTAGCTCTTCTATTAAGCTTCATTCATTATTGGGGAGGGGGTGTTGGATAGGAGTTAGCATTTAGTTTCCAGACTTCTCTGGGGATAGCCAGTTCTTAAAAGCAGGTTCCAAAAAATATTACCAGATGTACAGAATAAAAGCTAGGAATTCACATGTGTTAGTTCATGAGTATGTTCATTCAGGAAACAGTGGAGGTTGATATTGCCAGGTACTAGGCTAAGACCTTCCTGTCGCCCACTTACTGCCCTAAGCCACCTTCTCTCCCAGTTTGGAAAAAGCAAACAGGAAGCCAGGTTTCTTCATATGGCCTTACCTAACAAATATATTTCAGAGGTACTTCAAATGTGTATGTAAAAATACAGTGTTAGATGAAAAACTAGAGAAAAAGGTTACATAATCTTAGTCATTAACCAGGCTTTTTTTTTTTTTTTTTTTTTTTTTTTTTTGTCTTTTCGAGACACAGGGTCTCCCGTGTAGCCCAGCTGTCCTGGAACTTACTCTGTAGACCAGGCTGGCTTGAACCACAAAGATCCGCCTGCCTCTGCCTCCCAAGTATTTTTTAAAATACCTAAATTTTCTTCAATGTCAGAAGAGCTCCCAAAGTAAATGCACAAAGCTAAAATGAGAGAAAATATTTATAACACATGTGGTAGGAAAGGGTTAATAAACTTACTATAAAAAAACCATCAAATGCCTTAGAAAAGTAGACAATGTATTTGATCAGGAAATTTACAGAACAAATGTGAGTGTCCAAGAAACAAGTGACAAGTTACTCAGGCACTGAATCTAAACTGGAATACCATTTCCAGCTATCAAATTGCCAATATTAGAAAGACTGCCACAGTGATAACACTTTTGCCCAGTCATATAGAATGAGGGGCAGCAGGCTCTCTCATAGTGATGCAAATATTTATTGGCTCAAATGCAATCTTTTTGGTAAAGGGAGTCTGTTTAATTCTGCTGAAATGTGTTCATGACCAACAAGTCAAGTTTTAGTTATCTATTAAGAAATAGGCATCCTGAACCGAAGGCTGAACCACTGGGGGGTGGTGGCACACCATTAAGATCCCAGTTGGGGAGGCAGAGGCAGTGGGATCCTGTGAGTTTAAGGCCAGCCTGGTCACAGAGGGAGCTCCAGGCAGCTATGACTAAAGGAGACCCTGTCTCAAAAAGAAAAAAAAAGAAAAAAAAAAAAAAAAAAAAAAGAACATCTACCACTAGTACACACACACACACACCACACAACAACACACACACACAAGACTCACAGTAGCATTATCAAGTGGCTAAGAATTGCAAAGCAACTGAAGGGCTGTTGCTAGGGAAATAGTTAAAGAAAGGAAAAATCCATGCTGGGGAATGTTATGTGGCTATTTAAAAAACAATTGTTAGAGTGATGTGTATAATATGATCCCATTAGGGAAAACGAAACACAAGGTTAAAGAGCTGTTTATATGCAAGTGTGTGCCTGTGTGTTTATGAGAAGGTTGTTTGGGACTACACAGTATTGGTTACCTTGAAAAGTGAAGGGTGAGGTGGAAATGAAAGAGGTATTTTAAAAATAAATTCTTATATTGTTGGACTTATTAAAACAAGTCTAATTTTTGTAACACAAAACAAAAAAATTAATAAATTAAAAAGAAAAGGATGAAAATTGAAAGGAGAGCAGCCTGAGACAGAAGCCCAGAGCATTGCTGCTTTTTTTTTTAAGAGGCAGAGAGTCCTTAGAGCTAAAGGATCATCTGTGTCAAATGCTGCTTAGATAGCGAGTAAGAAAGGGACAGAGGAGGAAGAGGGGGAGACAGGTAGGAACTGGGTGTCTGGCGAGCTGATTGTTAATCCCTTGGTCCTGCTGCTGCTTTGGTTTGATTGGCTTTGTGGCTTCTGGAGGTTGGAGTTATCCTCCAGCTGGGATTAAAAGGTGTGGTCTTTGGCTTGATTACATCTGGGGCTGTGGGGGCGGAGTTATCCTCCCAGCCGGTATGTAAAGGCAACGCTCTGTGTGACTCGTGAGATTTGAGACTCTCCTGGAGCAGTGGCAGGTTGCTGGGCGCGGGCTGAAGAGGCCCCCCCCCCCACCCCACGCAACAACTGGACTCACATCGAATAAGGCAAGTGGAAGCCCGCATATTGCAGGATCACGAAAAAAAAGAAAAAAGAGACTACCCTGGAAAGGGTGCAGGATAATCCCAGCCAAGAGTTACCAACCCTATGACGACTCCTGCAGTGGGATCCCTCCGGGAATGCCCCAGGACACAGACATCAGAAACCAATTGGGAACATACTTAAAGAACTACAAGATCATAAAGAAAATTAAAGAACTAAGAAAAGAGAATGAGGACCGAGAGAGAGAGAATGACAAGCTCCGGAAGGAAGTAGAAACACTGAAAAGATCCCATGCTGAAAAGAAAAAGAAAACCAACCAGCAACAAAGAGATACAAAAAGAGATCGAGAAGCTCCAAAGAATAAGAAACACTAAAGAAATCAGAAGAGGAAAGGAAAAAGGAAATCAAACACTCAGCCATTCAAGAGGAAAGAATGAAAAAAGCCTCAGAAGCAGAATGGAGGAAAGCAGAACAAAGAATATCAACCTGGAAGATAACACAGAACAGCTAAAAACCTCAAGGAAGATTTGAAAAATTTAAAAATGACACAAAAACAGAACAACCAGGAGCTGTGGGACACTATGAAAAGATCAAACCTCCACTCATAGAATAGAGGAAGGAGAAGAATCCAAGAGAATGGTATTGATAAGATCTTCAACAGAAATAATAGAATGAAAACTTCCCCCAAACTATAAAAGAGGCAACCAATCAAATACAAGCAAGCACAACGAACTCCAAACAGACAAGATCAGAAAAGAAATTCTCCACGCCACACATCATAGTTAAATCTAGACACGACCCAAACAAAGAAAAAATTCTTAGGCGACAGAGAAAAACAAGTGACCTATAAGGGGAAACACTATCAAAAGTAAAACGGACTTCTCATGGCAAACGATGAAGGCAAGAAGAACCTGGTGCAAAGCATTCCCAGGTTGAGGGACAATGGATCCAGCCCAGGTTACTATACCCAGCAAAAATGTCAATCATAGTGGAAGGAGAGAGGAAAACTTTCCATGACATAAACAACTTGAAGAAGACTACATGTCCGGAAACCAACCCTTCAGAGAATACTTGAAGCAATTCAAAGAACAAGAAAGGAGCAACCAACACCAGGCACCTAGAAGGAGAAATCAATAAAAGCATAACTGAGAAGTAAAACCTAAATCAAAACCGACAGATGGATAATAAGGCAAAAGGAAGCAACACAACCTATCAGTCATAACCTTAAATATTAAGGACTATAAATTCCCCAGATCAAAACAATAGACTGGAGAATTGATTAGAAACAGAATCCATCGATATGCGTCTACAAGAAACACATCTTACCTTCAAGGACAGGCACCACCTTAAAGTGAAGGATGGAAAAACTATCCACGCAAATGGTACCTAAAAGAAAGCAGGTTTTTGCTATTTTAATATCTATAAATAGAATTCAAAGTAAAAGAAATCAGAAGAGACAAAGAAGGCCATTACATTTTCATCAAGGAACAATCACCAAGAAGATTTCACAATTATACATATATGCCCAAATTACTGGTGCACCAAACCTTTATAAAGACAATTCCTCCAGACCACAAGTCACAAACAGACAAACCCCACACACTCATAGTGGGAGACTTCTCATAACCAACCCATGAAGTCCTTTGGATAGGTCAACAGGACAAAAAATAACAGAGAGACATCTGAACTGAACGATATGATACACCAATGGACTCATAGACCTCTACCGAACATTCCATCACTAATACCAGAGAATACACTTTCTACTCAGCACCCCACGGAACATTCTCCAAAATCACCACAATCCTGGTACACAGAAGAAACCTCTACAATACAAAAAGATTGAAATATTTCATGCATTCTGTCAGAACACAGTCAATGAAAGCCAACATCACACCAGGACAAGCCCTCCTGCCTACAAGAACAAACATGAGACGAACAACACACTCTTAATAATAAATGGGTCAAGGAAGAGATAAAGAAAGAAATAAAACATTCCTGGAACTGAAGACATGATAAAACAACAAATCTATGGGATACTTAAAGTCAGTCCTAAGAGGGAAATTTATAGCCTCTGGGTGCCTAATTAGAAAAAACAGAAAGAGCACAAGTGAATGATCTAACACTACAGCTAAAAGCACTTGAGAGGCAACAACAGATGAACACTAAACAACAACAGAAGAAATAAAAAATCGAGCAGAGAAAAATCAATGAATAGAAACAAAGAAAACAATACAAAGAAATCAATGAAGCCAAAAGTTTGGTTCTTTGAAAGAATAAACAAGATAGACATACCTCTAGCCATACGTTAACAAAAGAAAAGAAGGAACAACTCCAAATCATAAATCTGTGATGAAAAGGTTGAAATATACATGACAACGG
Source organism: Rhizomys pruinosus (assembly GCA_009823505.1). Lineage (NCBI taxonomy): Eukaryota > Metazoa > Chordata > Mammalia > Rodentia > Spalacidae > Rhizomys > Rhizomys pruinosus. Next base: position 1,297,191 of record VZQC01003102.1, on the reverse strand, counting down.
AATGAGAAAGATCACGAAATTAATTATTGGGACATATTACAAGCAAAACCGATCTAAATCTTCCCCAAGTGTGAAAACTAAAGAAATGGATGCAATATCTGAAATCCTGGGAATCCCGCAGCTTCAGCACGCAAAGCACGCCCCGCCGCTTAAAATAGAAGACCCATAACTATGAAGAAATAGAGATGATAGTAAGAAGCCTCCCAACTAAAAAAAAAGCCCCAGAGGCCAGATAGGTTTTCATCACACAGAGCAGAATTCTATAAAAATTTTCAAAAAAGACCGTAACACAAACCATTATTTCTGAAACTGTTAGAAGTATACAACAGAGAGAATCTCCCAAAATTCCTTCTTGAAGCCAGGCATCATCTCTATTACCAAAACCAGGCCAAGATCCAACCAAAAGGAATTAATAGACCATCTCTCCTCTCAATGAACACAGATGGCCAAAATTCTAAACAGAATCTGGCAAATCGCATACAGACCCACAGTCAAGAAGATCAATCCACATCCAACTTCCACATGACCAAGTTGGATTCAACCAGAGATGCAGGGATGGTTCAACATACGAAAAATCAATAAACAATCATCAAAAACAATAAATGGAAATCAAAGACAACCCAACAAACCATCATCTCAATTGATGCATAAAGAAAAGCCTTTGACAAA
>VZQC01003102.1:1281207-1292502 GCA_009823505.1 Rhizomys pruinosus | reverse complement strand
GATTTTGAACCAGTAGAGTCAGAGGCTATGGAGTGGGCTAGGGCAGGGCTTTGTGCTTAGTGGGTATCCTTGGAGAGAGGATTTTGAACTAGTGGAGTCAGAGGCTATGGAGTGGGCTAGGGCAGGGCTTTGTGCTTAGTGGGTATCCTTGGAGAGAGGATTTTGAACCAGTAGAGTCAGAGGCTATGGAGTGGGCTAGGGCAGGGCTTCTAAACTTTTCTCATTCATGATCCCCTCCCCCAGTTTTTTGGTTTGTTTTTGGTTTGGTTTTGTTTTTTGGAGACAGGATCTCCCTGTAGCCCTAGCTGGCCTGGAACTTACCATGGAGACCAGGCTGGTCTTGTTGTCACAGAGATCCATCCAACTGTTAGGGCTAAAGGTGTGTGCCATCATGCCTAGCTTCTCACAATTCCTTTTTATGTGAGAAATTTTAATTTTTAATTTTTTTATTTTTTGGTATTTTTGAGATAGGTTCTCCCTTTAGACCCAGGTGGCCTGGAGCTCACTCTGTAGACCAGGCTGGCCTTGAACTCACAGAGATCTGCCTGCCTCTGCCTCCCAAGTGCTAGGATTAAAGGCGTGTGCCACCACGCCCGGCTACATGAGAAATTTTTACACAACTCTTCTATATAAGTATATATATGTATATCATATATATAATCAAATGATTACTGATGTCATAAGGAAATCTATTTCAACACAATTTTATGGTTAAACATTTACTTTTAACATTTACTTAAACCCAAAGCAAATTTGCATTCTAGTGAGATAATAGATTTGTTTATTTTTCTATGAAGAATTAAATCTTGGATGAATATCTTATGCTGCAGGACATAGAACATTGTCAACATCTTTTAGAGTTGATCTGCATTTTGATTTTATAATCTTCAATGCTGGGAATACCACTTTGTATAAATACATTGTATAAAACAGCAGAAATATATTTAGAAACAATTCAGAAATTGTTGAAAAATTTGTCCTAATCCCAAGCCAAAATTTATTAAGTTTTTTTAAATGAAACTCAAGCCTGCAATTAAAATTGAAGTTGTTAAAATCAAACATTCTAACAAAATACAATCCTCAAATGTACTAATTTGTTACTTGCTGAGAAAGGATGGTAGGAAAATATTGAAAGTCTGCTTTCTATCATTAGACCATTATGTTTCTAAAAGTGCAGAAAACTTTTTATATATGCTGAAAGCAGTTCATAACAAACAATTCTGACGTCTGAGTCAAGGTGTTTAGACAGCATTCCTTGGGGGTGTGGTGTGAGAACATGCGTAATACAAGGTGCTAAGACCCGGGCTGCAGCGAAGGTATAGGCTGCCACATGGGCAAGTTCTGCTGGAAACACCTTGGATTCATTGTATATTTGATTTTGAGTTAATTTTGGGTTAGTGCTTGTTCAGAAAAAGGAGTGGGCCTTAGACAGATGCTGGGTGCTCCCTGAGCTGCTCAGTCCTCACGCGTGGTGATGTTAAAGCTGAGGTTGGGACTCCCCCCTTGGTATGACTGAGCCCCCCTCAGTACCTCTGATCAACTTGTCAAGAATTGCAAGTCCCTATGGGAGAAAGATGTACAATTCCACTGTGTTTCAAGTTTTTATTCTTGACTTGGAGCTACTACCAGGTTCTACTAAGTGTTGCCAAAATATGGTTATCTACAAATTAAAACCAATGGTTTTTTTTTTTTTTTTTTTTTTTTTTTGAGACAGGGTCTGCCCAGCTGTCCTGAAATTCACTATGTAGACCAGCCTGGCCTCGAACTCACAGAGAGATTTGCCTGCCTCTTTGTTCCGAGTGTTGTGATTAAAGGCATGTACCACCATGCCCAGTGCTAAAACCAACATACTTCTAATGCACCATCTTATTGAGAACTCTGGCAGACAGTTAGGTACTTGGCAATAATCATAAAGCACGTGCACACAGTTAAAAGTTCATAGTTATGAGTCAGGACAGTATATCAGTATGCCTTCAATATTTCCTTGAGTTGATTCTAATATTCAATCACTATTCTTGCATTGTGATTTTAAAGTGCAGTATATTTGGCTTTATAATTATCAATTCAGGTTTTGTGATTAAGCTCAAAGTAGTCCTTGGTGGATTGATCAGTGATGATCACACTTAGATTAATGATGGTTTTGTCAAATCTATTCTTTTTTTTTTTTTTTTTTTTTTCCTGACAGGCTCTCACTAGTCCTAGCCCTCCTGGGATGTAGCCCAGGCTGGCCTTGATCCCTCAGGGATCCACCTGCCTTTGCCTCCCATGGCCAGGATCAAAGGTGTGTGCCATCACGCCCCACAATTTTGTCTGATATATTCTTTTTTTTATTTTATTTTTTATGTGTATGAATTTACTGTCTGCATGTAGGTTTGTGCACCCATGCCGTGCAGTGCCGCAGAGGTCAGAAGAGGGCATCAGATTCCCCTGGAACTGGAGTTAAAGACAGTTCTCAGCCACCATGTGGGTGCTGGGGATCGAACCTGGGTCTTCTGCAAGAGCAGTCAGCGCTCTTAACCACTAGTCCATCTCTCCAGCCCTGATATATTCTTATACTTAGGCATGTAAGATATGTATGTGTTGTGGTTCCCAGGTAAGTCATCTGTAATCACATTGTTAAAGGAGGTGTGCATCTAACCCCCCTGCCTTTTGCTTATCTGGTAAAATACATCTTGAGACTATATTTCCTGGGAATTTTTGCTACTTAATAACGTACTATGAAGGTAGGTGTAATAAGATTATTGGGAATTTTTTAACATTTTTCTAATGATTTAGATATGAATCATATTTGTAGCAATATGGTTCCCGGAATGTGTTAAAGTATGCCTCTGTCTGCTTTGTTGCTACAATATTCATTCCCCTCCTTGAATGGGGATGTGGGAACAAGTAAGATAGGCAACTACTTTGTGTCTTACTGTGGAGACTTTGGTCAAGAAGTTTAAAAGCCATCACTTTTGAGTGATGAGGTATGAGCCATTTTGCTGGAATAAGGACAGCTCACACTCATGGTTTCATGCAGTGGACTGTGATCTCATCACTAGGAAGGCTGTAGAGTGAACTTGGCATGGTAGTGCATGCTTATGATCCTGGCACTTGAGAGGTAGAAGCAAGGGGACCTCAAATGTGAGGCCAGCCTTGCATACATATTAAGACCCTGTCTCTAAAACCCGAAAATTTTCAGAGAGCAGGTACTCCTAACATTGTGTTTTTCACTTCTTTTTAAGGATGTAAATGAAGACCCTGGAGAAGATGTGGCCCTCCTTTCTGTCAGTTTTGAGGACACTGAAGCCACCCAGGTGTATCCCAAGTTGTACTTGTCACCTCGAATTGAGCAGTAAGTGTCTGTGTCTTTAACCTTATGAGCTGAGTGCCTCAAATTTGTTTCACTCTTTCTTTTGTGAGATATAAACTGTTAATTTAATTTTTTATATACCTTTCTTTCCTAGAAATTTGTTGCATGAAGAGATTTTTTAAGATTTTATTTAAATTTAAATTTTATGTGTATGCATGTGTGCAGCTGAATGTCTGTATGTGGGCCACTTGCCTGCAAGTACACCCAGAGGCCAGAAGAGGGCGTCGGATCCTCTGTAACTAGAGTTATAGGCAATGTGAGCTGCTCAGTGTGGGTGCTAAGAATTAAACCAGGTCCTCTGCAAGAGCAGCAGGTGCCCATAACCATTGAGCCATCTCTTCAGCCTTGAATTGAGAGGTTTTATGTGTGTGTGTGTGTGTGTGTGTGTGTGTGTGTGTGTGTATGTGTGTGTGTGTGTGTGTGTTTTGTTTTGATATAGGGTCTCCCTGTAGCCCTAGCTGGCTTGGAGCTCGCTTTGTAAACCAGGCTGGCCTCCATCTCACAGAGATCTGCCTGTCTCCACTTCCAGAGTGCTAGGATTAAAGGCGTGTACCACTGTACCCTGCCCTGTATCCAGAGTTTTGATGCTACAGTACATGCAGATAGTATTTGCAAATATAATCTTTGAGTGAATCTTATCCATGAAATTTATGGTCTCAATATTGTGCCAATAAATACTTGAGAGAAATGTAGGTGCAACGAAGCCCAAATAGCGACTCCCTCAAGGTGTACTGTGAGGGTCATGAATGTTGATTGTAGCCTAAAGAGAACTGCTGAATATCTTACCTGACATATATTTGTGATTGTTAGAGTTATTTGTGAAAATATAACTAGTCTCTTTAAAATATTAAGCAAAAAGTTATTTAGACATTAGGGAGAGTGATAGTAAAAATAGTTTAAAATTATGTTTGAGTTCTTTTTTTGTTGTTTAATTCTATATTTTATGCAACATCCAGCCACATAGTAAAAGCAGTTTGCTCTCCTACTTTTTTTCTGACCAAGTAAGTTTTCTCATCAGTAATGAGCTTTATAAAAAACTCACTTCACAATGTGCTTATTGTTGGCTAAATGCTTTAGTAGCTTCCTCTACTTCAAAGGAGACCGAGGTTCATTGAAAATGGATTATAAGCAGATTTGGTTAGGAACTTCTGACAAGACAAATTTTTCATCAAAAGAAGTTTTTTTTTAACAGATTCTGACTGAAATGTATTATTAAAGTTCTCTGTAAGTCATTTAGTCAGGGTTGGCTGATTTCTGTCTAGAAGTAGATGTGGTTGCCGTCTGACATTAGTATACTGAGCCATTTTCATGCTCTCTGACCTTAGTTGCTCTAAGTTATGAGTCATGGACACCCCTTCTTACAAACTGATGTGATACAGCCGCTTTATACCAAACGTGGGAGATTACGAAGATCAGTAATCTACAGGCGTTCTCTTATCTACTTATGTCTCTCCATAGCATCTAGAACAGGACTTTTCCAGTATTAAGTGCTCCATTTTTGCCTTGCTCAAGACATGAGGTTCCAAATGAAAATACTGAACATGTCAGTAAGAGGCCATTAGCTGCTAGAGGAAAAAGTGCAGTGTAAGGAGAGGGGGGTTTGGAGTCAAGGAGAGCTGCATAAACCCAGATTCTGCCCTTTAGCAGCTAGTGAACTATTAACAGCTCTTATTTTTTCCATTATAAAATAGAGATACTAATACTCATTTTGTAACATTATTTTGAGGACTGTATTAAGCACTGTTCATAAACATTAACTGCAGAGCCTGGCACTGTGGTCAGCACTCACTAAACAGTAGCTATTGTATTGGTCTTTTACTGATACTGTTCATAGCAGAATGAATGAATGAGTGGTTGGCAGAGAGAGTTGGGGAAGAAATGGGAAGGATAGGTATAGAGTGAACACACACTAGTTAAAGAGTAGATGTTCAGGATGTCTTACTAAGTTCCCCCAGGCTTTTCTGAAACATTGTGTAGCCACGCAGGCCTTGAACTTGGAAATCCTCCTGACTCAGCTTGGTGAGCTGCTGAGATTGCAGGCTGTGCTAGTAGGCTTACCTGTTCCAGGGCAATCGGACACCCTCTTCTGACCTCCGCGGCATTGCATGACACGGGTGCACAAACTTGCATGCAGACAGTACATTTATACACATACAAAAATAAATAAAATAAAATAAATTTTTAAAAAATTTAAAAAAGAAAGAAAGACTTGTTTTATATTCCCTTGCACAGAAGCCAGGCAATTTCTTTGAAGTTACTGTACCTAGTTTGCACCAGATTTACTAATAGAATATTTTTATTCTAAAAATCATAACTATGATGACAAAATAGTAAAGAGGTATTTTAAGTCTCAGCTGGCCTGGAACTTGCTATGTAGACAAGGCTATCTTTGATCTCAAAGAGGTCTGCCTGCCTCTGCCTCTCAAGTGCTGGGATTAAAGGCATACACCACCATGCCCAGGAAAAAGGGTCATTTTAAAAAGGCATATTAAGGAGTTCATGTATTTTGTATAGTGTGTCTAAGTCCTTTGAATCCTATCTCAAGATAAAACACATTTTTCATGTAAAAATAAGTCCTTAAATGGGTAGTGTCCACATGCGATTCTATGAGGGGGAGACTATTACCTTACAGGGAAACCTGAATTTTAAATTACATTTTTTCAGTCTTTGAATATTTCTGTACACTGTAGGGTGGTGTTTTGTTTTTTTTGTTGTTGTTGTTTTTTTGTTTTTTTTGCAGTACTTGTAAACTTTAAAATAAAGTAAAATCCAGCTCTGCACATTCCTTCCCCAACTTTTCTCTGCCAACCACTCATTCATTCTTCTGTTGTGAACTGTATCAGTAAAAGACCAATACTTATAGTTGCTGTTTACTGAGTGCTGGCCACTCACCATGCTGGCTACAGCATATTTTTCAACAGTTCTTTTCTGTTGCTTCTCCTCCCTTGTCTGTCTTTCCAGAGGAAGTTTCCTCAGTTTCCCTCCACTTTCCTACCACCGTGCCTTTGCCACTAATTCTGTTCCTTCTTTGCATGCTGTCCTTCTATATCTCCTCCTCCTGGTGAAAGACACATCTTCTGTGGCTTTGTTCAAATGCCATCTACCAACATCGCCTGTGAGTGCAGCTGGTCTACCTTGCCCATGACACTGAATTTACCTCATTTTATCATCTGCCCACACGACTTTTGTTTGTGATACGCAGTTTTTAAATCTTTTGCTAAATTTCAAGCTACTCAGAGTGAGGAACAGTCTTGTCACACCTTTAGTGCCTTGATCAACAATAGCCTAATTGAAAACCTCCTAGTTAATAAGTAATTTTCACCCCCCAAATTAGAAAGTGCTGTACTGAAGTCTCTTAATAAAAGTTCACTTGATATATTTCTTTTACAAATATTTTTATTGAATTTTTGAATGCTTCATACAATTCATTTTGATCATATTCAGGTTCCCTCCCATCTGCAGCCTCCTCACTCCTCTTTACCTGATTTCATGTCTTCTTTTTTTTAAGGCCTAATTTGCCCCTCACCCCTACCCCTCCATACAGTTCAGTGTGGATCTATCTCCTGGAGCCTGGTCAACCCTTAAAGAAAACTGACTCTCCCTTTCCCAACAGGTATCATTTGCTGCAGGTTCCTCAGCTAGGGTCGAGGCTTCTTGCCTTCCATCCTCTATGCTGGGAATTTTTCTGGCCTGAGCTTACATATGTGTTGTATATGCTGTCAGAGCTGCTGTGAATTCATATGAGTAACTGCCCTGATGTCTGGAAAATACTGTTTCCTTGCAGTCATCTACCACTTGTGGCTCTTAATTCTTCAGCTTCCTCTTCTGCAATGATTGCCAAGTCTTGGGAGGCAAGGGTTTGATAATGGTGCCCATCGAGGGCTAAGCACTTTGTAGTCTTTTATTTTCAGCGTATTCACCACCTGCTGCAAGAAGAAGCTTCTCTGGTGAGAATGGGAATGTCTGCACTGGTAGGGATAATCTTGCCAGGCCAGATGTAACTCTGTTTCAAATACTAAAGTAAACAACCAGAAACCCATAAGTCTTCTTTTTAAACATAATACTTTTATTGATGTTTTGGGTGTTTCAGACATCATTTTTCAGTTCAATTTAGACATATTCCCCTTTCCCTTCCCCCTACCCCACCCCAGTTCGTGCACTCTGCCATACAAGTCCTGCATCTTTCTCTTGGTCTCTCCAAAGTTTTTCTCTTCAAAGGTTTATTGTTTGGGGCAGAATTTAACTATATCAGTCCATTCTTTGACCCAGTCCTTATGTTGTTGTGGTTCCCTCCCAATTGTATTGCTCCAAAATATGCCTATATAAATGTCCTATATGTACCAGAATTATGTCCTCCAGGAATAAACTGTATGTTAACTCCAATATATATATGTCTTTTTGAGGCAGGGTCTCCCTGTAGCCCCAGCTGTCCTGGAACTCACTCCGTAGACCAGGCTGGCCTTGAACTCACAAAGATCGGCCTGCCTCTGCCTCCCAAGTGCTAGGATTAAAGGCATGCACCACCACGCCCAGCTAACTCTGATATATAGTTAGGAATTCACATTTTTCCCTTTAATTTTATATTACTCTAAAATATGAATATATATCTTCCACCCATATACATTAGTTACCATGTCTGAAAGTAAGTGGTAAACTAATTGTAGGGCTCATTAAGAGATTCACATTATAACATCATAGTTGCTTTCAGATAAAAAGAAATGTAACAAGAACGTTGCGCAGCTTCCCTTTCAATTGGTACTAGCATGCACAATTGAGGGAAAGCGTTCCCTATTTGTTTTTATGGGACTGTGTTACTTCACTTAGCATAATGGCTTTGAGTTCCATCCATTTACCTGAGAAGTTCATGATGTCATTTTTCTTTACCACTGCATAGAACTCCATTGGGTAGATGTACCACATTTTTGTTACCCACTTGTCAGTTGAAGGGCATTTAGGTTAATTCCAGCTCTTTGCTATTGTGAAGAGAGCTACAATAAACACAGATGTGCATGCATGGGGCTGGAGAGATGGCCTAGCAGTTAAGAGTGCCGACTGCTCTTGCAGAGGACCCGGGTTTGATTACCAGCACCCACATGGCGGCTGAGAACCATCTTTAACTCCAGTTCCAGGGGAATCCGACACCCTCTTCTGACCTCCGCGGCATTGCACGACACAGGTGCACAAACCTACATGCAGACAGTACATTCATACACACACAAAAATAAATAAATAAAATTTTAAAAATTAAAAAAAAAAACCCAAAACCCAAAAACCACAAAACATAGCTGTGCATGTATCTTTGCAGTAGGATGAGTCTTATGGGTATATACCCAGGAGTGGTATGGGCTGGGTCAGGTGGTAGGCTCATTTTGAGTCTTTTAAAGGTTCTTCACACTACTTTCCACAGTGGTTGTACAAGTTTACATTCCCACCAGCAGTGGATGAGTGTTCCCCTTTCCGCACAACCTCTCCAGCATTTGATGTCTTTTGTTTTCTTGATCTTAGCCAGTCTTATCGGAGTGAGATGATATCTTAGAGTGGTTTTAATTTGCATTTCCTTAATTATTAACGATGTTGAACACTTTTTAAGATGTTTCTCAGCCATTTTTACTTCCTCACTGGTGAAGTCTCTGTTCAGCTCTTTACTCCATCTTTTGAGTAGGTCATTTGTTTTCTTATTTCTTGGGTTTTTTGAGTAGTTTATATATTCTGGGTGTTAATGCTCTGTCAGATGTATCACTGGTGAATGTTTCCTCCCACTCTGTGGGTTTTCTCTTCCTCGATTGTTTCTTTAGCTGTACAGAAGCTTTTGAGTTTGATGAGGTCCCACTTGTCAGCTGTTGACCTTATTTCCTGCGTGGCTGCTTTTGATTAGAAAGTCTTTTCCTACTCCTGTGTCTTGTAGATTGCTACCAACTTTTTCTTCTATCGCCTTCAGAGTTTCAGGTTTCACGTTGAGGTCTTTGATCCACTTAGAATTTGAAGATGACATCAAAAGATGGAAAAATCTCCCATGCTCATGGATTGGAAAAATTAATATAGTAAAAATGTCCATTCTACCCAAATTAATATACAGATTCAGTGCAATCCCAATCAAAATCCCTATGAGTTTCTTGGAAAAAAAATCCTTAAATTCATATGGAAAGACAAAAGACCCCGAATAGCTAAAGGAACCCCAAGTGAAAAATGCAATACAGGGGGGATCGCCTTACCAGATTTCAAGCTATACTACAAGGCTATAGTCCTAAAGACAGCCTGGTACTGGCACAAAAACAGACCCATTGACCAATGGAACAAAATTGAAGATCCAAACTTGAGCTCAATTTCAGCCACCTCATATTTGATAAAAGGGCCCCAAAAAAGCTCATTGGAGGAAAGATAGCATCTTTAGCAATTGGTGCTGGCAAAACTGGATCACCATATATCTTTAAGTAGAGGTTTTTGTAATGAAGTGGTTTGTTTGTTTGTTTGTTTGTTTGTTTGTTTTGGTCTTTTTGAGACAGGGTCTCCCTTTAGTCCCAGCTGGCCTGGAGCTCACTCTGTAGACCAGGCTGGCCTTGAATTCACAGAGATTGGCCTGCCTCTGCCAGATTAAATCTGGGATTTAATCTGGGATTAAAGGCATGCACCACCACGCCCGACTGTAATGAAGTTTTGTTTTGGTTTTGGTTTTGGTTTTGGTTTTGGGTTTTTTTGGTCTTTTCAAGACAGGGTCTCCCTGTAGCCCCAGCTGTCCTGTAGACCAGGCTGGCCTTGAACTCACAAAGATCCGCCTGCCTCTGCCTCCCAAGTGCTAGGATTAAAGGCATGTGCCACCACGCCTGGCTTGTAATGAAGTTTTAAAGAAGGGTTAAACCTGACCCAGTCATACCACTCCTGGGTATATACCCACAAGACGCATCTTACCGCAGAGATACATGCACAGCCATGTTTATTGCAGCTCTCTTCACAATAGCAAAGAGCTGGAACTAACCCAAATGCCCTTCAACTGACGAGTGGGTAACAAAAATGTGGTACATCTACCCAATGGAGTTCTATGCAGTGGTAAAGAAAAATGACATCATGAACTTCTCAGGTAAATGGATGGAACTCAAAGCCATTATGCTAAGTGAAGTAACACAGTCCCAGAAAAACAAATGATGAATGGTATCACTCATCTGTGGATGCTAGCACCAATTACCTAATTGTATGGCAAACTGAGCAACGTTAATATGATCTGAAAACAGCTGTGCTCTCTTATTGTGAATCCCTTAAATAAATAAAAAATAAAGAAGGGTTAAAATAGAAAGTAGTAATCTAGAAATGACTTTGTAAGGGCTTACATACTTGATAAACTTGTTGCAGTAGTTCCCTCACCCCTTATCTGTGATGCATTTTCTGGAGATTTCAGACAATCTTCGAGCATCCCAAAATATTACATGGAAAAGTTAAAAAATAAGTAATTCTTAAACTTTAATTTGCATATCATTCTGAGTAACTTGATGAAGTCTTGTGTGGTCCTGCTCTGTCCTGCCTGGCATAGGAAGCACCTGTTTGTTAAGCTTTTCTGCTGAACATGCTCTCTACCTATGAGTCACTAAGATGTCTTGGTTATCAGATTGGCTTTCGTGGTCTACCATGATGTTCAGGAAACCTTTACTAATGGCCTCAAAATGTAGGAGTAGTGATGGTGGCAGTTGAGACATGCCAGCGAGAAGCGCTAATGTGCTTCCTTTGAGTGAAAAGATGAAAATTTTCAACTTAATCAGAAAAGAATAAAAATGTCCAATGTTAAGGTCACAAAGTTCTACCTTAAGCAAATCTTCTGTTCATAAAATTATGAAGAAAGAAAAAGAAATCTGTGATAGTACCTTAGACTGTAAATTCTATTTTATTGTGGTTATTGTTGTTAATTTCACATTTTGTATTTTTTTCTTTTTTATGTTTTTTATTGATATATATAT